>VYZW01027866.1:1199-20811 GCA_013401315.1 Balaeniceps rex | reverse complement strand
GTGTCAGAAGTGGGATCTCTCCCCAGTGGTGGTGGTGTCCGAAGTGGGATCTCCCCTCAGTGGTGGTGGTGTCCGAAGTGGGATCTCCCCTGTGGGGGATCACCAACGGGGTCTTTGGTGGTGGTGGTGTCCGAAGTGGGATCTCCCCAACAGGGTCTGGGGCAGTGGTCTTTTATAGGATGCGGCCTAAGGCAACAACTCCAGCTTGCGCAACCCAGGGCGATGGCATGTCTCTGAGCCTCTCCCATATCCCGTTATCTATATCAAACGGGAGGCTCCTGGTGATCGTGTGAGCAGATAACATCTTGCACAATCTCCTGCAAGATTCTGTTATCTCCTTGTCAGCAAGCTTTGAGACAAATGTTCAGCTGTTTCGTCCCTCACACTGCCTTGCAATAAACCTACAACATTATTTTACTTATACATGCAACTTTAATTTTGGTTAACTTTTATGGTGCTTGTTATCGTGGCAGCAAGGTGTTCTTATAGAGCACTTTACATCACACCTGAAAGTTTGTATTTTTAACAAGGTTTTGATGGAAGACAAGGGAGGACACATGAGTGCCAAATGTTCAACAAGGATTCTTTTTCTTAAATCAATGAAGCCAATTTCCAATAGTCATTTCATCTCTTTAATGCCACAGCATCCTTCTTTATGCTGCTCTTTACTTTTAGGTATAACGATAACATCACAGTAGTTTTGCCATTGTACAAAGCTATGCTGTTCAGGAAAGAATGCTGCAAACAGGTATTGAAGTGAAATATATACTTAATTGTGACTAGCAAACTCCTAATAATCTTTGTGGGTCCAAGATATGGCTAGAACCATTACATAAAGTTTGTAGTTGGAAACTATTCAGTGATATAGTCAGAAGTAACATTAAATGTATTTAATGTTACTGAAAACCTGATAAGTAAACAGAAGCGTTCCTTAAAGCAAAACTATACGAAATAAGCTTTTAAGATAGCACATTGGGGAACATTTTAAGATATTGCAAATGGATAGTTAACATGCTGGGTTTTTTACCATAAATAAAGAGGAAGAGCAGATTTGAACTTGGACTCTAGTATTGCATATTTGTCCAAAATACATATGATGAATACATGATTGACAGCCTAACAAACTCCAAAACAAAGTGATTTAATAAAATGTTCATACTTCAAAGGGACAAAATTAATTTGGAAAGAACCCAAAACTTACATGTTTATACCTAAAAGGACAACATCTTTAGTCAGAAAAGAATAATTGGGACTAAACCTAAATCTGCCGCTTAGGTAATAGCACTAAGCACCTATCTGAGCAGACATTAATTCTTAGAATATCTTCGTTTTTATACACTATCTTCATTGTAGCTGTAACTGAGGCAAAAGAACAGCTACTCCAAGCCCTAAACAGTTTTCTAGTGCTGTACAGAAGCAGGCAATAGCACTCATAACAAGGTTTAACTAATACTAGCTAGCATCTACAGGAACAATGGGCCCACAGATCTGTTATTCACCGAATCATGTATTAATTCAGTCCATCTATTCAGTTTTCCTTGCTGTTGCACAAGAAACTAAAAGCTGAGCTCTAGAAGTATAAAGTATCTTCTGACCAAGGTCTGACAGATTACACTAGGAAAGATGCATTTTTCAACTCTGCTGTTAAAAAAAACAAACAAACAAACAACCAAACCAAACAACCACTTCCCACCACTCTTACTGTGTGCTCAGACTGTGATCCCTATCTAATACCTCAACTGGCCAAACCAGCTCAGAGATAATTATTCCATTTGCCCTTCTCATTGAGGTAAACTAGACTTCATTCCAGTTATACTTTCTAGAGGTAATAGCATCACAGAAATTTTGGCAAGTCTTAACTGGATATCAGAAAGATAATATCAGTGAAATTGAGAGTTCGTCTAAACTAAACATAACAACAATAGCACACAGATGATTTTAAAAATTAAATCAGAAAAATATTATATTAACCAAATAAGTGGGTTACCTTTTGTATTATTCATAGAATTTTGCCACACAAGTTCAAAGGGAACTGGAAGGGTGAATTTCATAAACTATGCATCTCCTCAGTTAGTCAATACTTTGAACAGTGATAATTAACCTAAGCACTACTTTTGTAGATATGTGATCAGGTAGAATATTAGGTTGTCCTGGTTTCAGCTGGGAGAGAGTTAATTTTCTTCCTAGTAGCTGGCATAGTGCTGTGTTTTGGATTTAGTAGGAGAAGAATGCTGATAACACACTGATGTTTTANCATCCCACCGGGGAGGGGGAGGGTGAGCGAGCGGCTGTGTGGTGTTCGGTTGCCGACTGGGGCTAAACCACGACATAGGTGATGGAAAATTAAAAATGCTAATAACTTCTGACTTTTTTTAATAGGTCATGAATTATCAAAGAAAATGAACTGTTTGAGATTGCCATCTAAAATGAAGCCTAATGATCTTTATGAGCTTTCAGGTCAAATAGATGCTAATGTAAATCATGTAAATGTAAGTTGACTGTGACTGTAATGAATCAATCACCTTCCCTTGTCCACCCACAATTTCTCTTGTTGAAAATTTCAAAGTTTGGCAGGTTGGCCAACAAGAATAAACAGAGGAGATCAATATACTTGTATACACCAAGTCTAATCCTATTACACACTGCTGACTGAATTTTTAAATCAATTCATCCTTATGAATATGCATTTTAAAAAAATGATTTATGATATAATTGTCCTGGTATCAGCTGGGTTAGAGTTACTTTTCTTCCTAGTAGCTGGCATAGTGCTGTGTTTTGGATTTAGGATGAGAAGAATGCTGATAACACACTGATGTTTTAGTTGTTGCTAAGTAGTGCTTACCCTAGTCAAGGACTTTCTTTTTCAGCTTCCCATGCTCTGCCAGGTGCACAAGAAGTTGGGAGGGGGCACAGCCAAGATAGTTGATCCAAACTGACCAAAGGGCTATTCCATACCATATGACGTCATGCTCAGTATATAAACTGGGGGGAGTTAGCCGGGGGGCAGCGATTGCTGCTCAGGGACTGGCTGGGCGTTGGTCAGCAGGTGGTGAGCGGTTTCATCACTTGTTTTTCCTGGGTTTTGTTTCTCTCTCTTGTTCTCCTTTTCATTACAATTTATTAATATTGTTGTTGTTAGTATTTTATTTCAATTATTAAACTGTTCTTGTCTCAACCCATGGATTTTCTTACTCTTGCCCTTCCGATTCTCTCCCCCATCCCACCGGGGAGGGGGAGGGTGAGTGAGCATCTGTGTGGTGTTTGGTTGCCGACAGGGGCTAAACCACAACAATAATATACTGAAATAATGTACCACATAAAAAGTAACCTAAAGATCATACCTTAATGGAGTACTTCATAAAACTGCTATGTTGCTATCCATATAACTATACATAGAAAATCAAGTAGCAAATAGAAGGATTAGAAATGTTCTTTCAGCATTACATTGACATTTTTCTCCTTAATGGCAAATGCTTAACCTACCTTTCTATCAGTAGTAACTGTTTACTTTGCATAATGCCTTACAAGGCAGTTCTACTTATTTAGAAGTATTTTCTACAAAGCCAGAGAAAGATCGGTGTCAATGTACTGTGAAAGTGCAGTAACCAATTTTTGAAGATATGGGACTTTTTTTCTCCCATGTCACAAACAGAAGGGTATTTGGTGACCTGACATTAGTCTAAAGGGTCAGTTGACTAAATTTGACATCAATCACAACATAGACAATAGTTGGAAAGTTCTGCACAAGAGAAGCTCAGACCAAGTACAAACCCTGTAACTACAAGGTCCCCTTTCCAGCTGTTGCTCTAAATGTAAAACAATGCGATAACAAAAATCTCAGATTATTATAGATACTGTTCATTTCTGTAGTAGTAATTTAGAAAGACTCACATGGGGAGATACCAATTTCCCCCTTCCTCACTAAAATGGAAGCTCAAAGACAAGGGAAAAAATCAAATCAAGTACCGAACAAAAAAGGAAGAAAATGCACAAACGCAACAGAGGAAAAGAGGAAAGGAGACTACAGGCAAATACCAAGCCATCGGCAAGGCAGGCTCTGATTATCTATGAAACAGAAATTACCACTGACGTCTGGGCATCTAAGGAGTTACCACAAAGGAAACCTATTTCCAGATCTCAGGGATTTCAGGCATGATAAAAAAGAAAAACGATGGGTAGGATAATGGGTTCTTTTTCAAGAACTGTGTGTAGCGTTCTGGCATATGTACATTCACCCCAAGTGCACATTATCTCATACACAAGTCACAGTTCTCAGCTGTTACAATACAGCAAACTGCATTTCCCAATGATAACAAGGATAGAAATGATGCTAAGGAAATTAAAGAACCAAGAAGCCCAATCTTAAATGTTTGGCAAAGCATTTGCAAACCAACCATTCACTGGCCTTAGATTAGAATCTCTTACATTTAAGTCTAAGCTTTGAGAACAACAGCCTACTGCTCCATGTTCTCCATGTCCAGCTTTATGCACATATCTTGCCTGTTTTTAAAGGCATCTGCACAGGGCAGTCAGGGAGGGAGGAGAGGAAAGAGTTCAATCCCTTCACTGGGCCAAATCCACACTGCCACACAGTGCAGCATAAGCTTGATTTCAGAAGGAATTGTACACGATGGGGGGACTTTTCCTGATGAAGAAGTTAGTTAATAAAGAGCTGTACTTTCTTGCTTCAATCACTTCGGAAATGTCTTGGTATCTCCCCAACTTGTCTCCTTTCTCTATTAACGTCAGGCTTTTTTGAGTTTTTCCTCATGTTTTCTTTCTACTACATCCTTTCTGAGCTGGGGCGGGGGCAGAACAGCACATAGTTCCACAACTACATTGAGGCTTCATGGATTTACACCTCCCAGAGAAACCTTTAAAAAAAACACACACCTGTTCATCAAGTGAGTCCATGCTAGTTCTAACAGAGTTTAAAAGACAATTTACATATCACAATTGCTGGGCCAAAAAAAAAGAACTCAGGTTTCCTGGGTCCAACTCCTCTTCCCCAAATAAATATGTTAGCAAAGAATGGAACGTGAGTATTCTGGGAAATACAGTCAAAAGACTCTGCTTATAGACTCAAAAGTTTGAAAAAAATCAAGAATTCAGTAAATGCTAGAAATAAGGCTAACAGCAGTCCAGCTCACAGTTTATGTGTACTTGTTTGTAATAGGATTTTTTGATCCACTTATCTAATGGATGGCACTCACACCTTGAGCAAATGAAAACACTGAATAGCTGAAAAATGTACAGTCTCTTCCACTTGTTACTACACACTAAGCAAACTCCGAGTTGAAGATCTGGCTCAACTGGAAGTACAGGCCAGCAGACAGGGATGAACAGAATCATCTGTTTTGATCTGCATCACTATATTTATACACAAAGGGACAAGCACTGACAACTTTAATTCTGGCTTTTCTTAGCTTACAATTAGTTAGCTTTGAACCCTTACTGATGTTCTTTTAGCAAAAGGTTGTGTGTGAGAAGCTAAATGTGTGCAAGGAGTAAGAGACTGAAGCTCTTCCAGCTCTCCCTAGAATGAAGGGATGGTGGTATTGGAAAAACCAACATTTAGCCAGCAGTACTAGAACTGCATGGCCCAGCAAAATATAACCAGTATGTATTTATTTGAAGGAATGTCAGGGAACTATGAGACAGTACAGAAAGAAAAGAAAAGAAGAAAAAAAAATCCCCCAAAAACCTTTTCCCTAAAAATACTAAGCACATTTCCTAAGGCTTTGTTCCCAGTTGATGCTATTACCTTTCTTCCTGCTGTTCCCCATTGCTTCTGTTCTCAGTTTCCACAAGACAGAAAGTAACCAAATAGAAGCAGTAGCAGTTTGAATTTAGCTCCTTCAGAAGAAACAGAAAAGGGGACAAAGAAACAGCAAGAGATAAAAGTCCTGGAAACCCCCAAAAAACTTCACAGAAGACCAGGAAAAAAAAAACCACACCAAAAGGGAAAGGAAACATTAAATGGAGGAAAGATAGAAAATTAAATTTTGCATTGCCATAAGGAAAAGAAACCTTGAGGGACACCTGGAGTCAACAAAGGAAGATACCTTTTCCATTTAACAACTTGAACCTGAAATCATGATTCTGCCTTAAACCTGTATGAGATGAATAAATTAGTAGGTTAAAATGTTGATATTCCAAATTATTGTGGTTATGCACAGAACTTCTCAAGGAAATTCAAAATAATACAAACACAAACTGTAATGAATAAATAAATACAGCTACTTACAGTTTTTGGATATATGTACTGTCACGATCCAAACTGGGCTGCCCAGGGAGGATCGTGGCAGTTCTGCGATTCCCTTGGGCTAAATTAAGGTGAAACAACACCAAATGATCGATTAAACACTTTACTGATGGCAAAAACCAACCTGAACTTGGAAAGCATAGCGGTAGGCAGCCTGAACCAGGAAAGCACAACAATAGGCAACATGGGTTCTAATTGCAAATACTTGTAAGAGGAAAGGAAAAGGGAGAAGAGGAGAGAGAAATATCACCACCCTTGGATCCCACGATGTCGATGGTAAACATGGCAATCCTCCAGTGGTGGGCACGCTGCTCTCGGAGCGCAGGGCCTCCAGCTGCGCCAGCACTGGGTGAGAGAGGCAGGTCGCATGGAGTCCTCCAGTGGTGGGGGCACACACATGGCCCCTCTGAGTTGTGTCTTTTATAGGCTAGTCCCCGCCTCTAGTCTCACCCCCTTGAAGACTTGTTCCAGAATGTTCTTCATCTTCTGCACAGGCGCCAATGTGCGGGGGGGGGGGGGTCGTGAGCCCCTTCCCCAAATGAACTCTGTATGACCTCCGGTCATACACGGTGAGTTGCTGGGCTCATCAGAAGGTGGAACTGCGCATCCTCCGACACACCTCCTGGCTCTGTACCAATTGGCTTTTCACCTGTGGTGCTATGCAGACCCCAATCTGTTGCTATGGGGACCTTAACTTGTCTCTATGCAGACCCCAACCTGTCCCACCACAATGTTTGAGACATTAACTCTTTCAGTCTCTCACAGTACAGAATGCAAGAGATAACAGACCAGAGGTAATTCTAAACTAAGGTTAATTAAATTGGTTTGAGTATGAAGGGATAAATATATCCCTTAATAAAAGGGATCTAATTCACATGGTAATTTCAGTTGTAAACTCTCCACACAAGAGATACTGGAAGATTCTGTAGCTGAATAGAATTACCATTAGTTCATTTTTTGCTGTTCTTTCTGGTTTGCAGAATCAATCATTATTGACGAAGAACAACTAACAAATTTAAGTCCTTTGCAACTATCAAACAGCAGTGACAAGAGGTAGCCTGTCCTGAGACTGTATCAGGACAATGTAACCCTCTCCTGAGGTGTTCTATAAACAAAAATAAATACCACAATCTCTACATCCTCCAGACCACCAGAAGACTCTAGCCCTGAAACCCTGCTCCATCTCCAGAAATCGCCTGGAGCTAAAGCAATGGTTCCTCAACACCATCCACCAGGTCATGACAGGTGAACCAGAACCAAAGCACCTTTACCATTAACCATCAGAATGCAGGGCATTCCATGAGACTATCCCAAGAACACTTAGTGATAAACTGATTTGGGAACCTGTATTCACAGGACGCACGGACCAAATTCCTCCTTTACTTAACCAGTACAGTGAAAACATGAAAGTCTTGTCATAGGAACTGCTACCCAGAACTTAATGCCAATGTTGTTGTTTCTTGTTCACTGAATGCAAATCAGTTGTTTCATGAAAAAGTGCAGAACTAGTTTACAGAATGATGTGACTTACAATGTTTCAGTTCTGATTATTTTATGTCAGTGCTGCTGTTGATCTGTTCATTCTTGAAAAATACTCCAGTCAGTAAACAAAGAGTGGTCTTTGCTTCCAGTCTGCACTATGAGTAGTCATGGCTGTGGAACACCTTTGCTGCATAACAGAATAGGATGCAGGTTTTTTTCAGGCTCGTTCAAAAGTGCCAGAAAGTGATACAGAAAAAATTCTCTTGTGTTGGCACCGTCTCTATGGACATGTGTTGATGTTCCCTGGAGAAGATTGATATGTTCAAATGTTTGAGAATTACTTTGGAGAATTACTTTTTGTATTTGAGCTGACAGCCATGACTGCTGTAAACCTAGAAGTGGAGAGAAAGAGGGAGGAAGGGAGCGTAAAGAGACAGTCCAAGGATTACATGTGGAGAATATAATTTTAAAAACAGTGTTCCATGTTGTGGGGTTTTTTTGTGAGAGGGCCTTAGACTTTTGGAAATGCCTGTTGACATGTTTAATTTTCCCAGACCATTTTCCTCTTTTTTTTATAAGGCACAACAAATAAAACTAAAGTTTTTTCCTGTATTACTTGCTCACTTGCAAGCAAAATGATACCTGACAACCTAGCTTTAGAAAGATTTAAAAATTAAAATTGTTTAGACTTTTCTGTTTTGAAGACTTTGTATTATTAAATGTTTTAAATCATTTTTGTTTCAGACAGGGATTTAGTGTGCATGGTAGCATCTCTGTCCAGCTGCTGACATGGCAGACACTGGAACCGTTATACTTTGCCAGAGATTAAGCTATTACTCTGTTAACTCAAATGCCAGAGACTTTCTTTATGGTACCAAAGATCCTAGGTTTGATCCTCTATGGCAAATAAAACAACTGTGTGCTCATGCCCATATTTCATTACACTGGAACTATTAGCTTGCACTCATGTGAAATCTCTAAAATGAAGAATATATGCACTAGTTAAACCCTTCCATTTGTCAAAATTTCATCTATTCTAGTGTGTATTTTGCTTCTGGTGGTACCCACCTAGTAACTTAATTTCTTTTAAGTTGCATTTTCATGTCTGTAACGTGAATTATATTTAAGTTAACAGTATATTTGTTTTATCCTGACCTTTCACACCAGAATTGTATTAGTCCGCCCTTTTGTTAAAAATCACATTGATAATTGTAGCTAGTAACAACTTGAAAAATCTTGTATTTACAATAAGTATTCCACATGGGCCTTATAGGAGTGAATAAAAAATTAAAAGCATAAGGTCTAGTTGTGAGACATACCCATTATAATTTAAATGCAGATAAAAGCAAAAACTTTGAAAAAAAAAGGTTTTGTGTAAATTTAGAAGTTCTCAGCATTTCATTTTGAGGTTGACAAGTTTGTAATTGTAAATTTACCAAATTATATTATGTTTCTCTATATGCATTTATTATGTTGCTATTAATTCTGATAAGGAATTAAAAGTACTTTATAGAGATGAAGTCTACAGATAAAACCTGTACTTACTACTATGATAACTACAGAAGCTTTACTAATATCAAAAAGCCAGAAGTGAATGTGTGGAAAAATCTTTTTTTTTTGTGTGTGTGTGTTTTCCATGGTTCTGAACTGTGCTCGTGTCAGGAGTCATTTACAGCACAAATTGCTTTGCTATAGTTACACAGCAAAGATTTGAATAATGGTATATATGCATCACTGTGTGCTAGTTTGTAACATAGGCTTGCCCATTCACTGACCATAAAATCTTGGGCATTTAGGAATGCCAAGAAAGAAAATAAAGTATTTTCATGTACATTATTTGAGACCAGTGGTAAATAGCAAGATTCTGCTGCCTAAACTAGGCTAATTGTATTACTTAAGATGTCAGATTGCTTAAAAAGAAATAAAGAATGACTGGATGAAATTGAATCTTGGTGTGACTGCTAGTGATTGGGAAGGATGAATGCTTTGAAGATGAAGCTAAGAGTTATCTGTCCCTTCTACTGAAAAACAAGAATGATAATCTATAACGTGGTGTGAAAACCAGGAGCTATGGCTGACTCCTCCCAGAGTTTGAAGACAAGTTAGATCATCTTAGTGCAAAGACTATGTCTGTCTGACTAATCTGCAACCCTGGTTTCTCCAATTTTTGGTTACCAGCCTTTCTGGCCAGGCCCATGGAACTTGGATGATCCTTCTGAAATAGAGTTGACCCTATTCATGTCCACAACTTCTTTCTGTGGTGTGCTTTGAATGCATCTGCATGCTTCAGACCAGGCGAACAGAAAGTCTTGCAATAACAACCTGTTCTCTGCTCTTCCCACCCTTTTGTATACCACTTCCTACTTATCCATAAGAAGAAACAGGCCTAGGAGCAGTGGCAAAAACAATTGTGGAATGGATATGTATGGCAGCTGTTAGAATTACTTTTCAATGTTGATGCAGATGACAAAGGGTAAACGACAACAGAAAGAAAGCTTGCATGACTTGGTCACAGTTCATGAAGGTTAACTTTAAACACCATTGTACACATCTTAGAAATGTGGTCTTTCCCCCTTAGCTTGCAAGATCCTTCCCTAGGTGGAAATGATGCTTTCTGTGTTTGCCACCTCCAAGCAGGATTGTTGTAATTCAGTTTAGATGGAGCTGGATTTGAAGGCTATTGAGTTTTAGACGGTATGCAGCATAATTACCCAGTTTGGGCATGGTTTAGGCAGTTCTATGTATGTCAGATCACCACTTGGTGTGCTCCGCTGTCTCCCAGTCAGTTTTCAGTATCATCTAAGGCTTTGGTTTTGATCTTCAAAGTAACTATTAGATCAAACACCCCAGCTACATCAAAGGCTATATTTGTACTTGTGAACTGTCAGAATAGCTGTATTCCTCCGGGGCAATGTAGATGATGACATATCAGAGCAACCATGCATCAGCTGGGGACACAGTGTTCTGGGTTGGGGGTTCAGGCTATAAAAAAAAAACCAAACCTTCAAGGCGATCATGTGAATCCATGTGAGAGACTGAAAGAGTTAATGTCTCAAACATTGTGGTGGGACAGGTTGAGGGTCTGCATAGAGACAAGTTAAGGTCTCGATAGCAACAAATTGGGGTCTGCATAGCACCACAGGTGAGAAGCCGATTGGTGCGGAGCCGGAAGGCATGTCGGAGGATGCGCAGTTCTGCCTTCTGATGTGCCCAGCAACTCACCGTGTATGACCGGAGGTCATACAGAGTTCATTGGGGGAAGGGGCTCATGACCCCCCCCCCGCACATGGGCGCCGGCGCAGAAGATGAAGAACATTCTGGAACAAGTCTTCAAGGGGGCGAGACTAGAGGCGGGGACTAGCCTATAAAAGACACAACTCCGAGGAGCCACGTGTGTGCCCCCCACCATCAGAGGACTCTATGCAGCTGCTGCTCCAGACCTGCCTCTCCCACCTGGTGCCGGTGCTGCTCCGAGAGCAGCGTGCCTACCACCGGAGGATTGCCATGTTTACCATCGACATCGCGGGATCTAAGGGTGGTGATCTCTTTCTCCCCCCCCCCTTTTCTTCCTTTCCCTTTCCCTTTCCCTTTCCGCAAGCTTATAAGTATTTCAATTAGAACCCATGTTGCCTATTGTTGTGCTTTCCTGGTTCGGGCTGCCTACCGTTACGCTTTCCAAGTTCAGGTTGTTTTTTACCATAAGTAAAGTGTTTAATCGATCATTTGGTGTTGTTTCACCTTAATTTAGCCCAAGGGAATCACAGAACTGCCACGATCCTCCTTGGACAGTCCAGAGTCAGATGTTTTAAAGGAAATGCTCTAAAACCTCTCTGTGAATGCACTCCATCATGNACCGGAGGATTGCCATGTTTACCATCGACATCGCGGGATCTAAGGGTGGTGATCTCTTTCTCCCCCCCCCCTTTTCTTCCTTTCCCTTTCCCTTTCCCTTTCCGCAAGCTTATAAGTATTTCAATTAGAACCCATGTTGCCTATTGTTGTGCTTTCCTGGTTCGGGCTGCCTACCGTTACGCTTTCCAAGTTCAGGTTGTTTTTTACCATAAGTAAAGTGTTTAATCGATCATTTGGTGTTGTTTCACCTTAATTTAGCCCAAGGGAATCACAGAACTGCCACGATCCTCCTTGGACAGTCCAGAGTCAGATGTTTTAAAGGAAATGCTCTAAAACCTCTCTGTGAATGCACTCCATCATGAACATGATGCAGAAACAACTCCCATTTTTATCTGAAAAATAATTGTCAAAAAGAAGAAAATTAATAGAATTTTGAATGCTGTCAGATCATGAAAGGGATTATATTTTTAAATATCCTTTTATATGAGGTGCAATATGCTAAATTTTAAAAAGTTGTGTACTTGTGTAGAGTAACCACCTAGCGGTGTTTAAAGCTTATCTTTGCTTAGCATTAAAATTACAAACACCGCTTACTGGGAGAGGCCATATTAATAGCAAAAGCTAAAGGTGACATAGTTCAAAAAGAACTGAATGTTTTAGTAAAATTAATAAATATTTCATAAGTATTACTGTTCACAGACTCAAATCAAGTCTGATTAACTCCTAAACAAGCACTAAAGCTTTTGTTTTTAGCTGATCAGAAATATTCTCCACTGTGCTTTATATAAAGTACTATGGACAAAATTGATAGTGCCAAAACAATTCTTTCTCTGCCCCTCAACCTGGTTTCTAGGAACTTATAAATTGCTTAAAGGGTTGAACATAAAAATTGCAACTCTAGATAATTTAATCAGATAAAAATTAAATATCTATTAAATTAGATATAAATACCTTAATAAATATGTATTTTATAAATTAAATCCTGGAAAATACAACATCTTTTATGTATGTGCAGGTTTTCATGGTATGTCTTTTCAGTTCTCCCTTTTTATCTCATGGTAATACATAATTTTCACTTGAGTGCCTAATGCCTGGGAGAAATGAGGCATCATTCTGCTATTCTGAACATTTGAGTCCTTGAGTGTCTGTTTTCTTAAAAAGATACATCATTGTCTTAATTTTAAGCTTCTCTTAGCCTGCCTAACACATTTGCCTGGTCTCCATCAGCTATTCAACCTCCTTTACAAAGAGAGGAAGTTGTCATTACACCTTGTAACAAAGACAACTAGAAGATGAGTTGGAGGTATTCTGTCTTGAAGCAGGGCAAAAGCTCTAGAGGAACGTGCCCTGTTTGCCTCATCTAGTGTGTGTTTCCAAAATGCCTACAGTGAAGTAGAAGATGATCATTGTTGGCTTGGTATAGTGTAGAGGATGGAAGGCAATGAGTTTCTAAAACCTCCAGCACAGAAATTTTGCTGAGTTTTTCTGAAATGTTGAGTTTGCATAAGAAGAATCTCCTTATGCCTCAGAGGGAGACTATGTAAATGCAGAAATGTTTTCATCTCGATGCCATGTTCAAACTGAAAGTCTTCGAGCAATTTCTATGGAACTAGATTCCAAAATACGTGGGCCAACAAGTCTGGTATAATAAAAGAGATAGTTCGTTACTCCTGAGCAGAATGAAAATAGCAAGGTAAGTGCTACTAAATCCTGTTTTCCTGCCTGGCCTGATTTGATGTCTGAATTGGTTTCCTTCCGCAGTTGAACTTTGCAATAAATACATGCTCCAAAGCACATTGTCACTAACCTTGGGCATAAACTACAGGTGGTCAAAAATCTGTTCTTCAGTTAATCTCTTCTTTGATAGCAATTGCCTTAGGAAGGATCCAATCCTGATTCTGTAAATTGTATACTATTTTTATCTGAAGAGTTTTGACAAGTATATCTTGAGCTATGATTTAACTTCACATTACTCACCACAAGAGCTGGGAAAAAAAAGTCAAGTCACAAGACTTCTTCCTGACTGGCTGATATAAATTTGAAGCAAGAGGGGGAAAAATCACAGAATCTTTTGGTTGGAAAAGACCTTTAAGATCATCAAGTCCAACCGTACCTGTCCACTACTAAACCATGTCCCTAAGCACCTCGTCTACCCGTCCTTTAAATACCTCCAGGGATGGGGACTCCACCACTTCCCTGGGCAGCCTGTTCCAATATTTGACAACCCTTTCTGTGAAGAAGTTTTTCCTAAGATCTAATCTAAACCTCCCCTGGTGCAACTTGAGGCCATTGCCTCTCGTCCTATCACTTTCTACTTGGGAGAAGAGACCAACACCCACCTCGCTACAACCTCCTTTCAGGTAGTTGTAGAGGGCGATAAGGTCTCCCCTCAGCCTCCTCTTCTCCAGGCTAAACAACCCCAGAATAATGAGTTTCTACTCTTCAGCTGTGGATGATAAATGTTTGTGTTCAAGTTCTTAACAATTTCAGAGTCTTACCAGTATTTTAATGAATATGTAACAGGTGATACTCATAAGAAATAAGTCCTCATGATTCCTGATGAATTAAAGAGGCATCTTTCTTTGACAATTCTTTCTTTTGTAATGTAAGCATTACCTTGAACATATCTCTGCAAATTTTCTGCTGGAAAAATGAATATGAATGCATAAAAACAACGAAGTTTTTATCTGTGTATGTTTAATTGTCTTATGTGTGCATGTATAAATGACAAAATTTAGGAAAAAATGCAATCTCAACATGTTACTGACATAACCGAGAATATAAATGACCAGCCCAAGTCTTAAAAAAATGACTGCTAATTAATGTTGGTATTACAGAACTGTTGAATAGTGTCACACATATATATTAAAAAAAAATTACTTTGTTCCATACCACAGCTTTGAATACTATTTCTCTTTTGTTTTTTTTTTTTTTAAATATATAATTGGTATGCACCAGCTGTATTGAAAGAATAGATGCAATGGGAGGGCAAGTGAAGAGCAAATATTTAATGATTAAAAGAAATTGAAATAAACTATAATTTAATGCAGAATACTTTCAAATATGGAAATTCATTAACAAAAAGGTAACCTTCAAAATAGTTTTCTGTTGAGTTAATAGCACTCTGTAATATTGCAGTAATACTTTAAAAAAATTTTTTTCATTAATTTTTATTTTTTTAAACTTTGTTGTGAAGTAGCACCTGAAGTTTCTGGTAATCAACATGCTTTTCAGTCAGTGGTTATGTTACCTTAGGTAGTTTACAGTGCTACTCAGTCTGATGCCTTTAGTGATTTTTATATGCCTAGCTATGCAATTACTTTCACTAGTATTTCAAAATATTCAAGAAGAAAATGTGTGTTTAGTATGTTTTTCTTCTGCCTTCTGATAGCAAATCTGGCTTTTCTCCTTTTCTCCTGCCTGCTTTTAATGCACTGTGGAAGTGTCACTGGACAAGAAATAATAGACTCTTGCAGTGGTGACTAATCTTACCCCTCACCAGCTCATTTCCTTTCACTCTATATACAAATATAAAAGGGATCTTTGGTGTATGTGTGGGGACTTTTTTTTCCCCCATTGTTTTGGTTTTGTGGTTTTTTTTTATTATGCTGAAGTGTGTACACCTATGGACAGTGTTCTTTTAAAACCTTGGCCTGGAGATTAGGTGAAAATGGTGAAAAATCAGAACAAAAATGAACTTTAAATACTTAATGATGTGAAGTTATTTGTAGAATGAAGGATCATTTAAATGAATGCTGTTTTGGAAACTCAGCCTTGTGCCTGTTGTTTAGATATGTAAACAAAAGGTAGCGATGTCTTTAATTATAGTTTCTTTGCATTAGTTTTTGCTTTTCAGCATAAAAATGCATGGGTTCATGTTGCTTAGTGCTGTGGTTTAACCCTAGCCAGCAACTAGGCACCACACAGCCGCTCACTCACTCCCCCTGCCCCGGTGGGATGGGGGAGAGAATCGGAAGAGTAAAAGTGAGAAAACTCGTGGGTTGAGATAAGAACAGTTTAATAATCAAAATAAAATAAAGTAAAATAGTACTAGTAATAATAATATACAAAGCATGTGATGCACGATGCAATTGCTCACCACCCGCTGACCGATGCCCAGCCAGTCCCCGAGCAGCGATCGCTGCCCCCCAGCCAACTCCCCCCAGTTTATATACTGAGCATGACGTCATATGGTATGGAATAGCCCTTTGGTCAGTTTGGGTCAGCTGTCCTGGCTGTGCCCCCCCCCAGCTTCTTGTGCACCTGGCAGAGCATGGGAAGCTGAAAAAGTCCTTGACTGGTGTAAGCACTACTTAGCAACAACTAAAACATCAGTGTGTTTATCAACATTATTCTCATCCTAAATCCAAAACACAGCTAATTTTCTTCCTAGTAAGGAAATTCACTCTATCCCAGCCAAAACCAGGACACTTAGAAATGCCTGTAAGCTTTTTGTTTGCTTTTTTGTATGCATATGCAATTGCATATGCCCCTCAGGCCATCTGCTTTCTTTGTGCCTGTTAGCAATAGTAAAATTTACAACAGTGGTGCCATTAGTTCAGGACGGCGTGGAGCTGTGGTGGTGCAGAGCCTATATTTGCAAAAGTAGTCACTTAGTATATAGTAGTATATTATCCAAGACCTTTATGGAGAAGTATCTTCTGTGCCTTTTTTTGTTAAGGAGGCATTCCTGCACCCTTGGGAAACTTGCCAAAGCCAGCAGCCTGTCCGGAGAAGTGCTGCGGGGATGGAGGGAAGCTGAGCCCCAGAGAGGAGAGATGAGGGGGTCTGGGAGGAAACCTGAAGAACATGCATTATTTGGTGGATGGTTGAAACTCCCTTAGAGCAGTTAATTCTTAAGCAGCATTTTGTTTTTTAACTGCAAGGACACCTGGATGAGTTTTAGATCAGAGTATTTTATAAAATACAACTTACACCAGTGATTAATGTGTCCATAAGCTCTTATCTCTTTGTCAGTGTGTTTCTGAGAGACAGTAAAGCTTCATATTACTTAAACACTTTCTCTCAGATGACTGTTGATTAGTTGCTGCCAAAATCTCTTTTAGATTTGGTAGATTTAAGATGACAATATTGGGAAGGTAGAATTTGAACGTAAATCCTTGCACTTCCTTTTTGACTAGTATTTCTTCAACCTTTAACAGCCTTGGAAGAGAGCACTGATGATGGCAGAAATGATTCTGTTTTCCTGGCTATAATAGTGGTGGCCTTCGAGTGCAGTTGAGAGCAATGGTGGAAATTAAAAACTAATTCAGAGCTGTGATGAAGCCTGCTGGGTGCCAAGCGTCCCAGATCCCCGGGGCTGTCCCTGTGAGGAGCTGAGCAGCCTCTGCCACCACCCAAACCCTGTGCGGTTCCCATGGCCTGCAGCAGGTGCTGAGTGCTCCTTACCCACCGAGCCAGAATAACTTGGCCTTGCTCATTAGCCAACATATATTTCATGTGAAGGGGAATAAAAAGGAAGAAAGAACATTGTGAATTTGAAGATCAAAGCCATTATTTAAGGGTTTTGTATATTTTGTCTCAAGGGCCCACAATTTGGGTCCTCATAGCAATTATGTATTTGACATGCAGTGAGGTGGTCTGATGTTCATATGAAATTCTTTTGACAAGTCTAGACAAATATGGGTGAGGAAAATTAATGAAACAAAATCTCCTTTAATGAAATTAAGAAGCTTATTAACTCAGCAGCTTTGGGGAAACACTTCCAATCTAGATGGACACCTGACAAGAGTCCCATCAAATTTTCATAGGTGCAATTAATTCCTTCTATTTAGAAACACTCAATTAGAAGCTTCCAATTAGGTTGCAACCTGTAACATTAAAGTGCTATTAACCCTCCAAACCACTGCTACTGACAGTAAAGATCTGACTAGAAATGAGTAAACAGCTTGATCTGAAAGCTGCTTACCTAAGACAAATCTTTTTGCCAGGCACCAATGTGAACACTTTCCTTTTTCCTGCAGTCCTGGATATAGATCATATACAGCTGCACATTGCAGTGCAGTGCTTTGCCCTGTTAGCAAGGCCAGCCTGGCATAAGCCCGCCTGCAGGCAGGGGTTGGGGCTGCTGTGCCTTTTTGGGGCCCCACTAGCCACTGGCTGGTGGGAAGCCTCTGCCAGGGCTGGTGTGGGCATCTCTGCACAGTGTTGTGTTGTGCAGTGCAGCTGTACCCTTCCTGGCTCTCCAGCACTGTCCTTCCCAACCTTCCCAGCATTTCAGAAATACTTGAAGACCCAGATACTTTCTATGATCCCTCTTCTAAAAAACCAAAAGTGACTCCTCTGATTTTATACCAACACTGTGGACAGAAGTTTTCCTCATTGTTGGTCTGTGCTTCAGCTAGTAAGCAAAGACTCTTCTTCATGGGGCATATTGCGTATTCAAAATAACTGTTATTTAATGGATTTCTGCTCTTTTACTTGCATATAAGGTGTATAGAAACGAAGGTCTCAGCCCAAAGACTAGCTGAAAGGTGTATCCTCTGGAAGCTGGTGGAAACAGTGCTCTTCTCAATTAAGGCAGACAAAGTATGTGCTTAGGGAACTGAAAATATAGTATCAACAGATGGCTTAAATGCAGCAGGGCCATGCCTTGTATACTTATTTATTCAGTTAAAGGTCAAGTTTTGGGCAACTTCCACTAGCCTGAATTATTAACTTAATATCATATTTGTTGCTTAATGTCTATGTAACCTTCTAGTTCTGGCCTTCTAGTTCTTAGATAATCACATAATATTTTAAAATACAATAAATAGTAAGTTTCAGGAAGCTGCGAGAGTGAAAATAAGACAATTGTAACTCTTTCTGTTTTCTACCTATTCTTTGTAAAAGAGAGATGAAGGATAATTGACATGACATTCTGCCCCAGTGATGAATACTGCATGCACTGTCCTCAGCTGTGTTATGTTGCTATAAATGCATAAGGTGATCCTAAAAAGGAAAGGTGACTATCAGGGATGAGAAAAATGATGAAGTCATCACCTTGCTTGTCCTGGTCCCTGTGGCAGAAGATCTGCATGACCTTGTCAGGCCAGAATGTAAAAATTCTGATTTGTGAGAATTACGTAGGTTTTGGAAGTTGTATAAATTTCACAATTGAACAAAACTTAGATTTTGTGTAAAAAGGGAGAAAGGAAGCATCTAAAACAGTTAATAGTTTTGGTCCCCCTGCTAAGGAAGAGGACCAAACTGACCGTGCATGCTAGAGGCGAGTTGGTGGGTCAAAGAAGGGCTCAAGTCCCCAAATTCCCTAGTGGCAGGCCTTTGCCTCTCCCTTGCCTCTGCTGCTTTGTGCCAGGGAGATAATGAAATATTTAACTGCATGTGAAGTAGAACTAATTGCTCAGGTGAGATGAAGAGATCATCTGGGGCTGTTGACTCTGCTCTCCTTGACCCATCCATCGCCAGAGGGTGAGGGGAAAGAGGAGGTGCTGCTCGTGGGCCAAGCTGTCAGCAGCAGGGCAAAAAGTGCAGTGGTTCTGGACTTCCCTCTCCAAAGAAACATTGACTTATGGGGACTTGCTCTTGCAAATGTAAGTGGATAGAGGTTCTAGAGGAAATTTGACAATATGGGCCTACAGCTCAGCTCTGCTATAGCATAGTCAGGTCTCCCCATTACCTTTTACCACATTTCACAGAATGGTTGGGGTTGGAAGGGACCTCTGGAGGTCATCTAGTCCAACCCCCCTGCTAAAAAGCAGGTTCACCTAGAGCAGGTTGCACAGGATTGCGTCCAGGCAGGTTTTGAATATCTCCAGAGAAGAAGACTCTACAACCTCTCTGGGCAGCCTGTTCCAGTGCTCTGTCACCCTCAAAGTAAAGTTTTTCCCTCATATTCAGATGGAACTTCCTGTGTTTCAGTTTGTGCCCGTTGCCCCTTATCCTGTTGCTGGGCACTACTGAAAAGAGTCTGGCCCCATCCTCCTGACATCCGCCCTTAAGATATTTGTAAGCATTGATAAGATCCCTTCTCAGTCTCCTCTTCTCCAGGCT
>VYZW01027865.1:1308-13093 GCA_013401315.1 Balaeniceps rex | reverse complement strand
TCCTGTGTTTCAGCTTGTGCCCATTGCCTCGTCTTGTTGCTGGGCACCAGTGAGAAGTGTCTGACTCCCACTTCTTTATTCCCTCTCATCAGATATTTGCATACATTGATAAGATCCCCCCTGGGCCTTCTTTTCACCAGGCTGAACAGTCCCAAATCTCTCAGCCTTTTTATGACAAGTTGTCCGGGCCTTTAATGAGCTTTGTGGCCCTTAGCTGGACTTGCTTCATTAAGTCCATGTCTCTCTTGTACTGGACACAGCACTCCAGGTCCAGCCTTACCAATGCTGAGTAGAGGGGAAAGATCGCCTCCTTCGACTTGATGGTGATGTTGTTCTTAATGCAATCCAGGATGCTGTTAGCCTTTGCTGCAAGGGAGCATTGCTGGCTTATGGTCAGCTTGGTGTTCACCAAGGACTACAGAGTGGGAGAAGAGACAAATAGTGGCGTCTGTGGAAAATCCAGATCTTACCCTCTCCATGACTGATGGCACTATTTTTGTATAACCCCCACTAACGGTTTATCATGGATATGAGAAGCAGGGACAACTACAATAGTATATTTTAAAAATCAATTCTGTTTAGATTGGACCAAATGAAGAAAACAAAAATGTGTTATGACAATAAATGTTTACATATACTTACATTTTCCCAATAAAAATGTTGACTAGAAAGTCCTAGAATTTATTTAATAAATTAAAAAATATGGTATAATATATTCAAGCTCTACTTCTATCTCATTTAAAAAAATAATTTTAACTTTGGTGGAGAAGAAGAGACTGAAAATACAGATTTCTTGATTAAGCTACAAAAGTAGCAAGTACTCCTGAATTAGTTTTAGGCGTAACTTAAAGTGTTGTGGTGAACTAGGTTTTCTAGAATTAGGAAAATTTACCATATATATGAGGAACCTAACTACATTAACAAATAATGTTAATTACATTAATTGCATGTGTTGTTAATTAACATTATTAATTATATGTTAATTCAATGCAATTGTATGTATTTGTTTCTATATGTAAGACAATGTATTTGTTTTAAGTCCTGGCTACTCAGTGTGTTTCAATGGTTTAAAAGACTAGGGCTGAAATGGAATTTAATCTTCTTTGTCTAACAAATTTAAAAACACAAGAACAAAAAGTTACCTCAACAGGTTTTCACTTTGTCCAATATCCAGTTACAAAGAATCATCAGTACCAAATGTAGCCACTTCAGGAACAACAGTTTTGAAATAACATATTTTCAGTTTTTCCTAATACTTCCTTCCTCGCTTAGTGGTTGATTTGATCACTGAAGCAGGACTGTCAGTATTCCTTTTAGTAGGAGATGTCTGCAATGTCTAGCACTTGATTCAACTAGTTGCCATGCTAATGGACGGTAATTTAGGGGCAAAAAACAAGTCACTTTACAAGACAGAGCTTGTAGTCCTGATAATAACCTAGGTTGAGAAGTCTTTTTTTGTTTTCATACAAACTGCTGCTCAAAATTTTGATTCTAGGTGGTTGTGTTTTATCTTCATGGAGGGTAAATACAGACAATCTACCTGAGGCTCTTTTCTTTATAATACTGATCAAATACATTAAGTCAACTTTTATTGCTTATTTATTTAGTGTTTTCTAAAACAAGTCAAAATGTCAGCAGAATCCAGTGGAGGAGTGCACTGCTCAAGAAGCATGCATACAGCACTTAGGGTATAGGAAGTCATTTATCAATATACCAATATAAGCAACTGCTATGAGATAAAAGAGTTTGACAGGGTTAGGAACAATTCACTGTGAGATGGAACATAAAGAGTGCTAACTAGGCAGTGTGAACTTGGGCAATTGAGCAGTGATCACTAGACTTTTTTTTAAATTTAAAAAATAAAACCTTATATCTCTGCATTTATAGAAAAGTACAAATTTAAACAAAGAACATAAGTACTGAACAAGTTACACTGAAGACTTACATATTCTATTTGTGTAAGAGCTGGGGGAACTTCTGTATGTACTGTTTTTTCTACACCTTGTAGCAAAAATGTTCACAAGCTAATGTAAGACTATAATGTAAAGTTTATGCAATTAAAGACCATAAGAGAGTTTATAGACCATTCATCATTGGATATGGATCATAAACTCTGAGTTTCAGAAAATAAGGAAGGAATTCCATTTGTAGTTCACTGTTGCCTGAAGCCTACCTAATGAAATCTTTCTTAGTCATAGAATTAACGGAGTATCTAGCTGAAAAGCACTGAATATTCACTGTGCATGTTAAACTTGAAAAGGTAGAATAAAATCTTGCATACTCGCAGGGGCTTTTTGTTGGGTTCAGTTCAACCAAAATTAGACAGCTCTTGTTCACTTAGTACATTCAAAAGGAGTCAAACCTTTAAAATTCCAAACTGTCAGCTCCTATCATTTCATATGACAGCTGACTGTTTGAGAGTAATACACACAAGCCATACTAAGTGAAAAGCTGTTAATGAATACAATTGCTTTTTTTAAACCAAGGGAAAAGAACACATTAGCCAGTGCTTTGTGGATATGTGTTGTGGTGCAAAATAGATTCTCTATTTTCTTGTTCTTGTTATTTTTCTTGTTTGGTCTTACCTGTGTAGCACAGCACTGGTATGAAGAAATCTATGGATTTTGTTAAAGAGATAATTAATCTTTTGTGCTTTATGACTTTAATATGCTGTATGATATTGCCTCAAAAATTAAATACATGACAGAGAGATGTATTTTTTAAAGCAATAAAAAAAATTCCTGAATTTCTGTATGTAAATAGTGTGCTCTTTGGATCTCATTTTCTCAAGGGCTGTCTTCATCTTTCATTGAAGTCAACAGGGGAAGTATTTGGCGTGCTAGAAATCAGTCACACAGTAGTTGTAAAATCTGACTAATCCAAATTAATTTCCTGTATGTGTTTTCTCCCCTTGTATTTTTGTGGTAGAACTAGGAACTTTAATTATGATTTTCCTTTGCCTAAAGCTTATAGTGTTTGTAAAGTGGTAAAAACTTGTGTTTCTTTAAGGTGGCTTTTGTAGTTAGAAGATAGAGCTCTTAAAACTTTAGAAAGTTGAGAAGATATTTTCCAAAATGGTAGCGCTCTGCCATCGGTAGCCTTTTTGACTCTGAAGGCAGTGTGGCTTTCACTGGGCTGGATCTTCAAGCAGCCTGCATACCATCAATAAGTGACAGCATAAGCTAAACTGTCCTTCCATGTACAGGAAATTGCTTTTAAAATTTACTGGACATTTTTTACATATTAGTAAGAAGAGCTATTTTGGTAAATTCTGCCAGTAATATAAAGTGTTTTTTGGTATCTGCCTCTCTAAAAGAAAGGCTGTCATACACCAGCTGTGCAATGGTCTTCAGTACTTGTGACATGAAATAGCAAGATACAACAGAAAAGAAAGAAGCAGAAAGGGTCTATTTTCTGAAAATAAGAGGACTGAAATATGGAAAAATCTAGATTCTGTTTTATCCTATGCCTCTGACTTACTGTAAGAGTCTAGTGTACTTATCTACTGCCTTTATTCCTTCTTTTGTGGAGTGGTGATGCTTTATCAAGTCTTGCAATCCTTAACTCATTAGGGCTTGTAAAGCACTTTGAAATGCGTGGACAAAAAAAACCCCAACCTGTAGCAGTGCAAATTATTATTTGATTGATTTGACCTTTATTGGAGATAAGACCACCAAATCATGGTCTGATCTCAATTTCATACCAAAGCCCTTTCAAGACTAGGGGAAGAAGGGATGTTTAAAATCACAATGAGAGGCTGGTGCTAATTACAGACAGGTGACATATTTTAAGATATTGAAATACTGCCTGCATCAGGGGTTTAAAACCTGCCAATTGCCATGCAAAATTTGTCAATTTGACCATGGGTTGGCCTACGCAACACCAGGCCTGCTGGCAAAAGATGGGGCACACCTGTCTCCACGGGGCAGAAGGACACTTACCAAAAAATTAGCAGGGCTTATTGAAAGAGCTTTAAACTAGATTTGAAGGGGGAGGGGGATGAAACCAGGCTTGCTAGAAATAAGCCTGGGGGTGGCACGCCAGTGTGTGAGGGACAGTGTGCTACCAAGGTCCTTTGGTCTGCCACCCCAGAGGAAGTGGCGGATAGTAATCCAAGTGGCAGCAAAGATGGAAAGGTTATGGATAGGTTAATAACAACAGCAAATAGTCACTTAGGAATTAAGACTTCTAAGAGCAGCGGGATCAATAGCCCAGCTGAAGTGCATCTATACCAATGCATGCAGCATGGGCAACAAACAGGAGGAATTAGAAGCCATCGTGCGGCAGGAAAACTATGATATAGTTGCCATCACAGAAACATGGTGGGACAACTCACATAACTGGAGTGATGCCATGGATGGCTATAAACGTTTCAGGTGGGATAGGCAAGGAAGGAGAGGCGGTGGGGTAGCCCTGTATGTTAGAGAGGGTTTTGATTGCCTTGAGCTCAATGATAGTGATGATCAGGTTGAGTGGTTATGGGTGAAAATCAGGGGAAAGGCTAACAAGGCAGATATCATAGTGGGAGTCTGTTATCGACCGCCCAACCAGGATGAAGAGGCGAATGAAACATTCTACAAGCAACTGGGAGAAGTCTCATGATCGCTAGCCCTTGTTCTTGTGGGTGACTTCAACTTACCAGATGTCTGCTGGAAGTACAATACAGCAGAGAAGAAACAATCTAGGAGGTTCTTGGAGTGTGTGGAAGACAACTTCCTGACACAGCTGGTGAGTGAACCAACTAGGGAAGGCGCCCTGCTGGACCTGTTGTTTGTGAACAGAAAAGGCCTAGTGGGTGATGTGATGGTCAGAGGATGCCTGGGGCACAACGATCATGAAATGATAGAATTTTTGATTCTTGGAGAAGTAAGGAGGGGGGTCAGCAGAACTGCCACCTTGGACTTCCAGAGGGCAGACTTTAGACTGTTTAGGAGGCTGGTTGACGAAGTCCCTTGGGAGGCAGTCCTAAAGGGCAAAGGAGCCCAAGAAGGCTGGGTGCTCTTCAAAAAGGAAATTCTGGAGGTGCAAGAACAGGCCATCCCCATGTGCCAAAAGATGAGCCAGCGGGGAAGAAAACTGGCCTGCCTAAACAGAGAGCTTTGGCTGGATCTCAGACGAAAGAGGAAAGCCTATGAACTTTGGAAGAAGGGGCAGGCATCTCAGGAGGACTACAACGATGAATCTTGACTAACCTGATCTCCTTTTTTGACAAGGTGACCCGCTTATTGGATAAGGGAAAGGCTGTGGATGTTGTCTACCTGAACTTCAGTAAAGCCTTTGACACCATCTCCCACAGCATTCTCCTGGAGCAATTGGCTGCCCATGGCCTGGACAGGCATACTCTGTGCTGGGTTAAAAACTGGCTGGGTGGCCGGGCCCAAAGGGTGGTGGTGAGTGGAGTTAAATCCAGTTGGTGGCCGGTCACGAGTGGTGTTCCCCAGGGCTCAGTGTTGGGGCTGGTTCTGTTTAATATCTTTATCAGTGACCTGGACGAGGGGATCGAGTGTACCCTCAGCAAGTTTGCAGATGATGCTAAGCTGGGAGGAAGTGTTGATCTGCTTGAGGGTAGGAAGGCTCTGCAGAGGGACCTGGATGGGCTCGACCAATGGGCTGTGACCAGTTGTATGAGGTTCAACAAGGCCAAGTGCCAGGTCCCACACTTGGGCCACAACAACCCCATGCAATGCTACAGGCTGGGGATGAGTGGCTGGAAAGCTGCTTGGCAGAGAGGGATCTGGGGGTGTTGATTGACAGCCAACTGAATATGAGCCAGCAGTGTGCCCAGGTGGACAAGAAGGCCAACAGCACCCTGGCTTGTATCAGAAATAGTGTGACAAGTAGGACCAGGGAAGTCATCCTTCCCCTGTACTCAGCACTGGTGAGGCCGCACCTCGAGTACTGTGTTCAGTTTTGGGCCCCTCAGTACAAGAAGGACATTGAGTTGCTGGAGCGTGTCCAGAGAAGGGCAACGAAGCTGGTGAAGGGTCTGGAGCACAAGTCCTGTGAGGAGTGGCTGAGGGACCCGGTGTTGTTTAACCTGGAGAAGAGGAGGCTGAGGGGAGACCTTATCGCTCTCTACAACTACCTGAAAGGAGGTTGTGGCGAGGTGGGTGTTGGTCTCTTCTCCCAAGTAGCAAGTGATAGGACGAGAGGCAATGGCCTCAAGTTGCGCCAGGGGAGATTTAGATTAGATATTAGGAAAAACTTCTTCACGGAGAGGGTTGTCAAGCATTGGAACAGGCTGCCCAGGGAAGTGGTTGAGTCACCATCCCTGGAGGTATTTAAAAGACGGGTAGACAAGGTGCTTAGGGACATGGTTTAGTAGTGGACAGGTACAGTTGGACTCGATGATCTTAAAGGTCTTTTCCAACCAAATGATTCTGTGATTCTATGATTCTAAAACCAGTACAATACCATCTCATTATCTTTAAACATGCTGTATGATTTCAGGCAGAGTTAGAGTTAGGGTTCCGATTCAAGAACAGCAAAATTATAAAGTTTTCTCAATAAATTTCAGGCTTACCAGCTGTTGACTTCAAGTTTAACTCTCTTGTACTTTAAAGACTCGTTAACCTTCATAATCTCAAACACTTTCAGGAAAATTTGAATCTGAACCGATGAATAGGCTTAGGTTGTTGATTTGATGTAGCACAAAACTTGTAAGAATAGGTTTAAACCTGTGCTTTAAAATCTCTAAGCCCCTGAAATTTCAAAGTGATTTGCATAGGCCCAACTTCTGCTATTTACTGTTATATGAAACAAATGCTGCTTAATTTTAGACATTTTTTTTTATTCTGTCCATTCATGTTATATGGTTTACTGGGTGACAGCTGGTTAAGGATAAAAATCTCTAAAAAAGGAATGTCCAAAGGGAGAGTCCTCTTTTTTTGTTGTTATGCAAAAACCTGGCAAGACTTGGAAGTAATCTGGAAACTTCCTATTACATTTGCTTTGAAATCCCTGTGATTCCACTTTCTTGGATTGAACCGGACACCACTGTTAATAATGTGGAAAAACTCAATTTATGTTAAACTCTAAAATTACATGGTGGAAAAAACCAATTCAGTTATGAGCTTTGAAGTTTGCATGTTTGTTTTTTTGTGTTGGTGGTTCTCTGTGTAATATATTATTCCAAAACCTTTTCAATAAGAGCACTTGAAATAGCACCTAGAATCAGTTTTTCTAAAATGCTCGTTAACATAGTGAGCAGGAAGTTTAGTGTTGAACTTTATTTTCATACTTCTTTTAAAAAAATGTCATTGGTGGTCTTTGTTTTCCTTACTTACAATCACTAAGAACATTTAAAAAACTAAATACTTTTTGAAAGTTCAAAACAGAGCTTCTTGTAGTCTGGATGTGCGTAGCTCACTCTCGTAGATTCAAGCTTATCCTTTTCTTTCATTTGGCTTGCCTAGATATACTTAAAGATCAAAACCATATGCTTTTCCAGGTGTGCTTGTGAGCAGGCACCACTGATGGGGTTTTATGTAAAGAGATAAAAATTCTGTGCATGAGCTGTCACAAACTGTTTGGCTGAACAAAGTCACTGTTACTAAAGCACTGCTGATATTCTTAAATGGAAATGCAATGAGAAACACCTGTGTGAAAACTAGATTAGTAGAATTGAAAATCATCATGCATTCCAGGTCAGAAGTAAGTAAATAAGATGGTTCAGGGAAGGTCAAATAGTATCCATGTTCTCAAGTGGTGATGAAAACTTCAATTGCAAAGCGTATAGAAACAGGTGTGATTGTTGTAAGGCAGTAGAATGGAGAACTTAGCTTTAAACACAACATTTAAAATTCTGCAATCAAGAATGTTGTACCAGAAAAGCATAATATTATGGTTACTCCTGTTATTTTATGAGCCTGGATAGGTTGCAGAGTGCCTGTATAAACACAAAAAAAGCACTCTCCAACTTTACCTTAACATCTAAAAGCCATAGAGTACTCAATGGGGTATGGTATAGAGCTATATGGTCCCAACCGGTGCACTGGATGGCACTATGCCTTTCATTCACTGCTCTTTTTGTGAGCCCATGTAGAGAGCTGACACAAACCAAACAATGCAGTTTGGACACATATTGCATTCACTGGAAAGTGAATTTATCACGTAGTGCAATGCATTCCTTCACCCCTCTGCTTTCATGCTTTCACAAGTATAACACTTCCTTTGTGTGATGGATTAATGCTGATAGGCTTTATGGAAAGCTGTTCAGAAGAGCTATTTAAATGAAGAGGATGAATGATTGCCACATCAAAACAGAAAACTAAGAATGTTTCTAGCAAAATTAATTTTTGGTTTTGTTCGAGGGATGTTTCTGTGTTTTTTCTGTATAATTTGACTATGGCTGACCTAGCAGAAAAAAAAAAATTAAAAAAAGTAAAGAGCACTGGGAAACAGAATACTGAGGTCCTTAATTAAGCCAGGCAGAGATTGTCTGTTCACTTTAAAGTTTAAACAGAGGCATATGGCAAAGATTGGTTCACTAGCGGGACTGACAACTGGGCTCTGTTCTGTTAACTTCAGCAGCAGCAGGAAGAGGGAGAGGAAATAACAAATGCAGACATGCAATAAACAAGCCCAGGGAATTACATGGGAGTGAGCTGTAAAAGTATGCTAAATTACACCTATACATTAACCTTCTTTGTTTCCTTGCTGCAAAGGAGGACATCTAATTATAAATAAGCATGGGAAAACTTCAACACTACTGCTAGAATGTAGAATCTTTTTTTTGCTGGAAACTCCTAATAGCTTTAATCCTTGCTTATATCAATTGAAATTTTAAATTAAATACCAAGATACTGTCACTTGTTTGGGTTTTGGGTTGTTTTAAATAGTAATTGTGTGAGATTTACATAGGAAGAATTCTAATACAAAATTAATTACATACAGAATTCATGCAGTTGACAGTGCATCTTTGAAAAACTACCTGTGTTTGTGCCAAAGCCACCTATTGCTAGCAGACTGAATCAGACAGAAAGCTTTATATGAAACATACACATGCGATAACATGTACATTGTTATTTATCACTGTAATTTTTTACATAAAGGATTTTCTGTCTTCTTTATTGAAAATACATCTATGTATCTCTGAGTTGACTGTGTTCCAATGTCATTGTTCACTAACTTTTCTTCCACAACAGAAATATTTCAGGTTGGCTTTTTTCCAGTGTGTGATATGCACATACATTTGTGCATTCTAATACATAAAATAGAAGAAATACATCTGTTTCCTCCAGGTCTTTTTAAAATCAGAATTTTCACCCACAAATACTATACTGTTTTCTCTGATATATCATGAAGATCTCAACACAGCCCACCCTGAAAGCTAACAACATAGTTGTGTCATCCCTCATGGTCATGACTGGAGCTAGTCAAGCCTTACACCATCTTCACTGTTGTAACTTTCATGGCCAGTAAGGGCACCAGTGAAAATGCAAATGAACTCAGTCTAATTAAAGGAAGATATTTCTTGATCTTTCAAATTTTTCCATTAATGTCCCATCCATATCTCCCTCCCGCACCTTCCTATGCATTTCCTGGTGACATATGATAATGGAAAAGAAAGTAATTTTAAACAGGTAGATGTTCCAGACAGCCTGTTCTCTTTTCCTTTGCATTAATGCAAATCAGGAACTATACTACTTGCATCAACAGACTCACCCCACTGTCACAAACTACTGTGAGAATGTAGAAAATGAGGTCCTTTTTTTTCACTGATGACTTAAGAACAGCTCTTACACCTGTACTTTCAAGTATTTTCATGGCCTATTTTATACTAGTGACCATTGCTCTGAATCCAGAATCTGATGCAGAACTATTTGGTGGAAATGTGTAAGTAAGATCTAAAACTTTGGATCTAATCCCACTCTAAATGGTCTCAGTGAAAATCTAAATTGTAGGAACAGTAAATAAGGCATTGCAGGTTATAGTCTTTATATTTAAAACAGGTGGAAGGCAGTGTGTAATTACCCCATAGAACTTATTTACTCAAAATATTACTGACACCAAAAATTTGCTGAAGTTCAGAGAAAGAAACTCGGAGGAATGCTCAAGACATTCACAATTTGCCCAATTAAAGTTTTTGAAGAGGGTGCCAAAAATTTGGAAAAGGGGTTATAACTTCTTGCTTTAGAAAAAAACAAACAAACAAAAAAGACAATCCATTGCGGGCTGCTTATTCCATCATTTTGTATTACAGAAATTCTTATTCTCTCCTTTCAGCCCCGTGGAACTGGCCATTTTATCTTACACGGTACTGCTAGACAAGTCCTGAAATGATAAATATAGCAGTTCTTCCACAAGTGAACCAGAAGTGTATCACAAAGAAACGCTGCAGTCACTATTAAGCATTTATCGAAGACATTATTTGACTGTAATATGTTGTTTCAGCAGCTCTGAAGAAAATTGTTTCTGGCATGAAGAGCTGGGTGTCACATCAGAAACAAATATTTGACATTTTCTTGTTTCCATCATGCCTTGTCAGTATAGTTTTATAAACATCCATGAAGTTTTGCACACAGAAAGGATAAAAAGGAACACTAATGATAGACTATTCACTGAATGGATGTCACATGCTAGAATTCATGCTGCAGTAGAATTTGGAGACTCTTGCCAATAAGAAATGATGTTATAAAATTAAATTTTGGCTTAATAATGTTAATGATAAAATTATACTGTGTCAATATATATAGCAGCACAATAATATAACTGCTTTAGTAATGAAACTTGTATCTTTTTATCCTGGCAAGTAATAATTTAAAATACATTTATGACAGAATTTTGAAGTTTATTTCATTATTTCATGCCGCACATTTTATTAGAATTCTGTTGCCGATATTATAACTGCATTTTTGCATGTGCATTCTGTGTAGAAAGCTTGTGCTCTTATTTTATCCTGGAAGCTAGTTAATTATTGTGTCATGGATGTGCCAGCATAAAATTATGAAGAAAATAGAAAAGAAGTACAATCTGTTACCATTTTTGATATGAGCAGATCTTATATCCCAACAGCACAAACAAGATGAAACCATTTCAAAAGTCCTGTGTTTCACATCTAATATCAGAACTAAATAATTTAGATTGCCCAAAATGATAAAAACCAGAGTACCTAATTATAATTCCTCTTCATTTCCAGCTAATATTAAAACATATTTAATAGTATTTAATAGTAAGTTAATCAAAGTAATTTCAGGTCTGGCATGGTTAGAAAGCTAAGATCTGGATTTTTTGGTTAGTACGTTATGGTACCCAGACAAAAACTGTAGACTGTTTGGCTTTCACGTTTTTTGATTGGCCCATATTAGGAAAAACTCAACTAAAAAGTTCCATACTTCCTTGTACTCCTGCTACTATGACTAATATTTCTAGAAGATGTGTAACATAGCCTTATGATCAACAGTCTCAAGGGATATCACAGTGGTTTATAGCCACACAGTTTGGATGTGGCTTTTATGTAATTTTTTAGGGTCATCTTCCTGAAGAAATGGTATTTATGATTTTTTAATGTCTTTTATTATATCCCAAATAATTTCGGAAGTTACTGTAATGTAACGTATTTGCAATGAAGCGAAGATACTGTTTTGTACTCGTGATCATTTTTCCTAATCTTTCTAGTTAATGAGCTAAAAGAACCAATATGGTTTTGACTGAGAACATTTTCATTTTATATTTTAAACAATTGTACGTTCAGCTTTCTATTTCAAGCCCTGCCAAAGTTTGATCTCAGATATAGTGATCCATGTATTATATTTAATAAATAAATAAATTTATTAAAAAAGAA
>VYZW01027864.1:191424-266071 GCA_013401315.1 Balaeniceps rex | reverse complement strand
CTCAGAGAGCTCTCCCAGAGCCATATGATGTGCTGCACCAATGGCTGCTGGTTGCAGCAGGGCTCGGAACCACGCTGTTATCATGGCTCTATGTATAGGATCTCAGCTTCTTGCTTGCTCTCCCCCTGGGGTGTTTTCAGTTGCTGTGGTCTAAAGTAGCAGCCGTGGCTTCCAAATTCGGAGTGAGAATATTGGAATCATGTGTGTGCGCCTGCCTGGAGCGAAAGGCTTTGCTTTGCATGCCTCTGAACACAGCACTCCCTGGCTCCTTGTAAATGGGCAGGGAGCGGCGCAAACTCCCTTCCCTTGGAAAGGTGCCTTACCGAAAATGAGCAATGGTAAAGATTTCTATAACTTGACAAACTACCGCTAAATGTGCATATTCCAAACAGGGCTGGAGCAATGCCAAATATGGTCCAGCTTACCTGAAACACAAAGTGCCTGTTTCTAAGAGAGAGGGTTAGGGTTGCAGTATTGAAAAGCTTCTTTTGATACATGCTGCTCCGGGTGTGGGGGAAGGGAAGACATCTTTAAAAGGCATTGTTGGAGGCTTTTTTGAAAGAGGCCTCAAATCTATTTGTGTAATAGGGGTGGGATGATAAAGAACTTTGTGGGTATGGCCTTGCCTGTATTAGCATGTTAACCATTGAAAAAATCCAGCTCAGCATGAAGTGTGTGATAGAAGGCACAGAAATCACTGATTCTATGGCTTGTATTTAGTGGGTCATCCCAGCTCAATAACCATAACTTGCTTTCCTGTCCTATAAGTGTTAATTCTGAAGCTATGTCTTGTGGCCACAGAGTTCTGCTAAGGATTCTCGACAGTAAGTTGTGGGCTACCCCACTGCTTTGCTCATAATGTTGCTACATCACAGCCTCATTGCCATTGCTACGGTTGTGTCGGTGTTTCAGTCAAGAATCCCCATGTTCAGAGTTTTATACAGCTGGGAAAAAATCAGCTCTGAAATTAATCGTGGCAGACAAAACTCAGGGAATTAATTTTTATTTCTTCTTATTATTTTGGTAACATGTTTAACAGAATCATCTACAGACTAGTAGTTAAGCGAAAATTTCTCTGCTTATCCCAGTTTTTTACTCTGGGTGGTGTCTGCAGAAGAAGGATGATTAAGTGATAGAAACTGGGAAAGGAGTATCTTAGTTTGGGTGTGCTTAAAAAGTTCTTCCAAGTGTAGGCACTGGGCCAAGCGATATTGCATGAGTTTTGATTTCAAGGCTCTGTGTCTGCCTAGGATAAGTGAAAGGCATGTCTTAAGCACTTCTAAATAAATAAATGTCATTTAGGTATGCAGTTGCCACCCTCAAAAACTTTCCAGTGCTTCTCTTTGCAATTAGATGTTATCTAAACTTCCCTGCACTTAATATAGAGAATACTTAAGCAACCTGTGAATAGTGAAGTATCGTCGTTTAGTTACCTCAGGCAATTGAAAAGATTTTAGAGGTGCTGCTGTAGTACAATGTCTGCTATATCTTAATGAAATAACTTGTCATTATTACAAGCCTTTTCTGAGGTCAAGGAGCAGATAGTTCCACTCCTGAGTATAAAATGTCAGGAGTTTCAAAAATGAATTGTAAGACTGATTGTAAAATAGTAAGATTTTAAAAATTATATAATTTCATTTCTTTGTGTTGGATAGTGTGTTTGGAGCCCTTAGATATCACATTTTGAGGACTTTTCTGCACCTACCAGGGCTAGAATTTTTTTCTTTTAAAATGAAAGCTGAGATCCTCATGTAACCAGATGGCTTCAGGGGTCAGGGCTTTCAGGAAAACCTCACCCATCTCAGTAATCACTCAGTGATCATCAGCAATGGTCAGTAGCATTCAGGACCTCAAAGTCCTATAAGTCTATGAAAAGCATTTCAGCAGGCCCATGGGGTAGATAAGTCCATCAGCCTCATCTGTGGGCTGGTGGCATGAGATGAGGGTATTGCTGCTCCATGGGTGAGGGGTGTTTCACTGAGGGATGGACATGTGTTTACAGCAACACCAGTCACCCAGCATAGGCACAGCAGATACACCAGGCGTACAGTGTTTTCCATGAGGGGATGAAGAAGAGCCTGGGCATGGAGGGAGGTTGCAAGTATCCCCCACCTGTCAGCACAGATGCAGGCTTTTGGAGTTTACCAAATGGCTGCTCAGTTCCCATCATTTAGACTGGACTGTGTCCTCCCTTTCATGTTCTGGTTTGTGAAATGACATCGGAAACTCAGACATTTTTTCCCTCAGCATGGCAATTGATAGTGGAAACCACTGATTTATCATCCCATCTTCTCATCACTATAAGACGGTTTGATTATCAGAGCCTGCACATCTTCCTAAATCTCCATAGCCTCTCAGTGTTCCTACAGGCTACCATCTAACTTGACAACTGTTTGCAGCAAAATTTTCCTCAAGTGAAATAGGCCTGATTTCATATTTGTGAAATGAAAGAGGGCATATGTTTTGAAAAGAAATTATTAGCAATTGCAAACAGATTCATGAGTACATTTGTCTCTTTACCTGGTAGGTGACTGGCAACAGCTGCAGTACTTAATCATTTTCCTTTTGATTCTGACCTTTGTCTGATGAGTGGGAGCTGTTTCATCAGCATCTCTCATATACCCTGCTTCTCTGACTGGCTGGGCATGCTTCTTGTCATTGTGAGTGTCACTAGAAGATAGCCGACTGATCTTTTTGAGTGTGGCTGCATTGTGGGTGCCCAAACAAAGTTGCCTTAAAAGCTGTTGGTAAAAAAAAGAATGTGTGCTGCTCCTTGTAATTTGTTAAGGGGAATGGTATGTCCACTTCCTCCCTGAAGGTCCATACAGGAGGTCCATGGGGAGGACAGAGTATGCATTTGGGTTGATGGCCAAAAAAAAAAGGGCACGCAAGGCTTTAGCCAGAAAGCAGGAGCAGAGATTATTGGAAGTATGGACTTTCATTCAGTGCCTATAGTTTGGCTAACCTTTTAGAGCTCCCCATCAAAAAGCCAAAGATATGTTGAGGCGATTTTCTTGGGGAATATATCAATGAAATGTTGAGCTTTCAGAACTTTGAAAAATAAATTGAGGGCTTATAAATTACACAGAATGAATTATAATATGCTGGAAATGTCAGGAAACCACACTGCTTTCATTGGGTTTTTGTTATAGGATCTTCAGGTTTTCCCAATCAACAGCTAACCTTCAGAACCATTTTATTACCTACATATAAATTCTGGATTGCTTTTATGCAATTCAGATCTGGAAACTACTTACAATACTTAGGAGAAAAACTGTTGAAAAATTTGGATTTTTTTGAAAAACAAATAGTCAATACTTATTTCCAGCCTGTCCCATGTACTCCTGAATTTGGGATTTCTATCTCAACACAGTTGAGATGGGACTGCTGTAAATTTGCACTGTGGTAGAGCCACAACAGCCAAATTACAAGTGTGAGTTGAGGCACCATCAGATTTTTGGAATCCACAGCCCAAACTCGGCCTATGGGGCTCCCTTGAAGATAAAAGTCAGAAAAGTTTGAGAAAAGGGCTTGGTTTGAACTCAATTTTCTGACACCTACTCAGCCTGAGATACTTGAAACCACACAGCTTAGGGGTATCTCATACTCTGCTTGTGCTCAAACACTTGACAATACACAAAAGTTGGCAGGAGAGAGCTCCAGCGCTGATTTTTTTATTCCCACGTCCAACTGCTTGGGTAGGGCTGTGGAGATCTCTCATGGGGAAGTTGCATCAAGGTGATGGATTGAGACGCAGAGATTAGGCAAAACAGGATGCTTGAAACCTAGCCTAGTAAAGGCCAGACAGGATTTGAACTTTAAACAAATGGTTCTCATTTTCTCTTAGTAACTTAAATTTACACATAATCTGGATAGAGTCAAAAAGATCTTCCTAAAATATTCCTCCTTTTGGCAGGGTGCTGTCTTCTGAACCTTGTTTTCTTCTTTACATCTTCAGAAACATGATCTGGGAGGGATGACTTGTAACTGAAGTTCCCCACTGCTGGTATTAATAACAAAAAGCCCGACGCGTAGCCTCTCCAACTCCCACCCGCCTCTGACAGGATCAGGCCCTAACACGGCTTAGAGACACATGTTCTAGGAAGTCTCAAGTTGCTTAATATTATTTGTTCACACATCCCAGCTGATGCTAAATCTTGTTAGGGAGGTGTTAAATGTCTGAAGACGACAGAGGCAGTATCCATTCCCAGAATGAGTCACCAGGACAGGAGAGCTGAGTCCAACTATTACCACCCGCCAGGGCTTCCGAGACTTCCCCCCATTACTCCCCCTTTTTCATTTTAATGGAGATATTAATTCCATTCCCATGAATTGGAATTTGGACACAATCCCTGATTTTCTTATGACATATTAATAGCAAAATTGGAAAGGCACAGGATTAAAAAAAAATAATGTGGTGCATGGTCATAAATGTATAATAAGAACAAAAATCTCAGTTTTTCTTAAAGGGAGGGAACCTTCTTCTTCTAATTAAAAACTCTTCTAAAAATATATGACAGCTCCTTGCATACAAAGAAGTGGTTCTGTGTGGGGAGCTCGAAACACTTTCCGAACTCTGTATACCTTCCCGGAGGAAAGGGTACCGAATTTGTTTACTCGTCTCATTTCACAGATGGGGAAGCAGAAGCACAGAAGTGAAGAGACTTGCCCATTGTCAGCTGTGGTCAGGCAACAATCCAAGCAGTCCTGATTTCCAGGCTCTGCTTTAACCCGTCAAGTAAACTCTGGTTCTTCCTCCTCCTCCTTGGCAGTGTCCTTAGTGGTTTTGCTGCCTCCCTCCATGCAACCTATTTCCTAGGTTTAAAATGGGGCCAAATGTCTATCCAGTGCTGTGCATAAGGGAGCAGCACACCATACAGCTTCCCGGTGCAGAAAGTAAACACGAAAATGCTCTTGTCCCAGACCTCAGCCTTATGCACACATGGTGTGCAGCCCCACTGAAACCCATTTAATGTGTTTAATATGCATCATCCATGACTTATAGGTTGGATGCAGGAAAAGAAAAACAAAACATCACTGTAAAACAAACTATGATTTCAGAGAGTTGCTGAAAACGAAAAGCAGGAACAGGCACCAGGGATCTTTCAACAAATGTAATTTAAAGAGCTCACTTTCAGCTCTCTGGGCACTTTGACAAGCATTTAGTGGGATTCAAGCAACTACTGAGTAGTAATGGGCAGCTGTCTGTGCAGCATGGCCGTGCTGGGGCGGGAGGGAGCGGGACACATGGGAGGGAGCAGGGCTGAGCTATGTGTGCCGGGGTCCTGTGTGAACGCCAGCCTAGAGCGCATACGACCGCCTGTTGTGACTTCCACGAGTCAGGGAGTGAACACCCTCCTTGGTAATGAGTCTGATAGTAAAACTGCCCTCGCTGAGCCAAACAGCACACCATTTCCAAGGCTGGGGAGGACCCCAAGGGAAGGGCTGCAGCTCCAGGTGGCTGAAATACAGGAGAAAGTGGGGAGGGAGGAGACAGGGCTGGGCTGACGGGAGGGAGCAGCTTGGCAATGGTTGAGGTTCACCAGAGCTGCAAAATTTCTCTCGGCTGCTCATTCCTTGCAGGAAAACTGTTCCTTTCTGCCTGCCAGAAGGGATTTCTTCCTGACAGCCAGCACCGGGCTGCTCCAGGCCCCCGGGCAGCCCTTTGCAGCTTCACTAGAATGACTTGTGTGCACCGGGGACACCTTTGTGAAGACTGTCCTACCCACACTTTTATTTGCCACCTCTGCAGAGCCAGTGGTTATGCTGGGCCAGGCTTCCTTCACCTTCTCACCCTTCCCAGCACCTCACAGCATCAAGAGGGGAGATCCTTCCCTTCCTTTGCTAAGCTCTGCATGGCTTGCGTTTCCACCTACCTCCACACATAGTCCTTAAAATCAGGCATTGAATACAAGTCCAGTTTTCTTTGATGGCTCTTTCACAGAATCACAGAGGTCAGAAGAGGCCTCTGGAGGTTGCCTAGTCCCAACCCCTCTGCTCAAAGCAGGGTCATCTACAGCGGGTGGCTCAGGGCTGTGCCTAGTTTTGGTTTTGAATATCTCCAAGAGTGGAGACTCCACAACTTCCCTGGGGTACCTGTCCCAGTGTTCAACCACCCTCCATTTCTCAGGTGCTGTCAGGTACTTCTGTATTTGCTCTACAGAATGAGCTGTGCAAATGCTGTTGTGGGTTTTCCTGGGACTGGGTACTTTGATGGCATAGGGGCCCTCCTTCTTTATGTCTTGATACTTGATATCCCCTTCACCCCCATCTCCTCTCTGCCAAATCTGGGTTGTACATTTTAGGCCCACTTGGGGCTAGAAACGGACAGCACTGAGTATTATTGTAGTACATCAGTTATGCATCTGCGATTGTGATAACGTGTGTGTGAAACATGCATGATTTTTTATTTATTTTTGTCTTCCTGTAGAGATTTTACGTGACACACTCAGGCATCAGTGGCTTTTGGATGGTTATAAACTCTACTTTCCCACCTGCTTTTAATGTTTCTGTGTCACAAACAAGCTTGAAGTTTTTGTAAAAGATTATTCATGTCTTGTAACGGTTCAAACTTTTCTTAGGAGAAAAATGCTCTCCTTCGTGATCTAAGTAATAAGAGAATCAGATGGCATTTGATTAGGTGATAATCGAGTTCCTGAGCAAGTAAACTTTGACAACAAAGAGATCAAACGGTTTATGCCACTGGCTGAACAAGACCAGTAAACTGAAGCTCTCCTTACTGTTTCTGTTGCATTGAGAAATGGGCTCAGTGGTGTAAATCTTGCTGTGGAGTTAAACTACCCCATGGTTGGCTCCACCTGGCACAAACACCAGCGCACCCCTCCAGCCACTGGTCTGGAGCAGCTTCCCTTTGCTGTCTCTCCAAGGCAGGAAATACCCCCACGCACAGGCTTCGCTCCCTGAGTTATTTCCTGGGACAGGGATCCTTCCCACCCTTTGGGAGGAGATACCTCTTTTAGGAACGGGCTGGGAGTGCCAAAAACCACCCACTCAGCCAGCCGGCAGGAGAACTCAGTTACTGGCCTCGTTGCCTCCAAGCCCCGTTTGGGTTTGTTTCCTCTGAGTTCAGAGCAGCAGGGGGCAGTGAGGCGGTTTTAACCTTTTGTGCCAGCACAGCGATCTGATGATGACACACGGTCTCCCGGGGTATCGGCCAACTGAGGTCACTGCCTTGCAAAAAACCCAAGCAGCTCATGAGTTTTGAGCATGATTTCCGTGAACCAAACCTATGCTCGGCTCGGTCAGAGTTTGACTTCATCTCTGACAGGGGGACAGCGTGGCCGGGCCAAATGGTGTAACAGTGCAATGTTGCTAAGAGGGCCAGTAGTTCTTGTTTTGCTGCACTGCCTTTGTATTTCTGTGTTTGCATCATGGCATCGCCCAGTGTTGCCAAGGGAGTTGTAATTCAGAAGCTGGAATAGGTAGAAGTAAAGTAGGCGTAGGTTAAATGATGTTTGGCAGCTTTTTTCCCCATCGCTCTTCCTTGGTACGTAAAGCAGCTCATCGCTTCTGCTGCTTTGTACGGCTTTCCACTAGGCAGAGGCCTAATCACTTTGCATTTTAAAATAAACACCTGTGGGTGATGGAAATAAAGATGTGGGGCACCAAGAGCACCAGGCAGGAGAGATCTTAGGGATGTTAGGGACATGGTTTAGTAGTGGCCCTCCTAGGTATGTAAATTAATTCAGTGAGAGAACACATGCCATGGGGATTGTAGGCACATATGTGTGTGGTTTAGTAGTGGACAGGTACGGTTGGACTTGATGATCTTAAAGGTCTTTTCCAACCAAATGATTCTATGATTCTATGATTCTGTGATCTTCCTGGGCTCTTGTCTCCAGTACAGACGCAGGGCAGGTGGAAGTTAATCTCAGCCAAAGACAGATCAGAGGCTCTGTGCTTGTGTCCAAGAGATTACTTAGTTTTTAGCCCTTGTTTTGGACCCTTCTGATTAAAAGAAGGAGCCAGATCCTTTTCAGAACGTGCTGAGTAGTATGAAATGACAAGAAGGAAGAGATGAAAAAGGCCCAAAGACTGTGTTCAAAACTTGGTGTGAACTTGGGCCGGGCCAGCACTACAGGGACAGTAGCCTTGAGGGAACCATGCAGCCAACATGCTGCTTGTTTTGTGATGAGGAGGGCCAAAATCAAAACATTTTGAGGGACATTACCAGGAGAAGCATGGGTTACAGGCAGAGGATCATTTAGTACCCAAGCTGTGCCGAAGACACCTGGAGTGATTAACTCAAAGTCTCTCAAACTTTGAGCGATTAGCCAAACTTAGGGAAATGTGTTAACTGAACTCCCTGCCTGTGAAAATAGGTACGGATGTGGCCCTCCTAGGTATGTAAATTAATTCAGTGAGAGAATACATGCCATGGGGATTGTATGCACGTATGTGTATACATCAAGATATTTAAAGAGACATGACAGATTTTCAACATGTGCAACATACTGCATGTTGAATATCATTAAAATGTCATCTTTGGAAAATAATGCTTGTGTGGGACATTCTGAAAATACATTAATCATGTTTATAGCCATATATTAGGTTGAATGTGTTATATATTTTTCCTGCTTAGAACATGAGGTAATCAACGCCAGATTTGTAAATTTTCCATTGCTTGAGTCGATTAAATAATCATCAGAATATATTGATTTTTATATATACAAGGTTTGCAGTACCATTTCTCACATTGGCTAAGAAATAAGCTCTGCGATTATTCTTTGAATTAAAAATCCAAGGATATAGCAAGATAGTTTATGCACAAAATCAGTGAATTAAATTCAATTTAGCTTCATAAATGAAACACATAGAACCACTCCCATTCAATTTGTAAGCCAAAATCTCTTCGCATATGGAATTTTAATGGTGGATAACTTCAGGTAATGAATAAATATTTTTAAAAGTCTAAAATGTGGAAAACAAAAAGGGAAAAAATGAAGTATTGGCTATGAATTATTGGTTTGTTACTGCACCTGCATTATCATGTTTAGTAATGTTACGTTTGGTATTAAGGTGCTCACTCCAGCTTTATATCAGGTAAGACTTAAAGTGGAGGATGCAGGTTGTTTGAGGAAGTCTCTTTCATCTACTGTAAAAGAATAAATCAGCTCTGAAATTATTTCTATTCATTGCTAAATTGGCTTTGGTTTCAGCTTTAAGAAGGAAGGGGACCAATTAGTGATAGCCCAAAGAAGAAAAATCATGAATATTCAGAGGCCTAGAAAGCATGACCTCCTGAGGAAAGACTGAAAGATCTGGGTGTGTTTAGTCTGAAGAGGAGAAGACTTAGAGAGAAAGATGATCACAGCCTTCGAGTACGTTAAAAGTTGCTCCAGAAGAGGATGAGAATAAACAGCTCTCTGTGTCCTCTCTGGACAGAGCAAGAAGTGACGGGCTGACGCTGAGGTTACAGCTTGGGAGGAGGTGCCAATGCTGATCTCTGGGATGGAGGTGGCGGAATTACATGGTTTAGGAACAGGTTAGAAAACGTCAGGGATGATGTAGGTATTTCTTGTTCCTGCTTTAATCATGATCCTTCTGGTTGGAATAGGTGATCTCATAAAATCCCATTCTAAAAAAAATACTCCTTTTTTTGAAATGCTTATTTTCTAAGATCCTGATTCTTTGTAATGAAGTAGGAGGTGAATGTATCCATATAAATTCTCACCTGTATGTTGTGCAGTATTATGCTGTGAGGTCATGTATTTTAAGGTTTTTGGCCATGAACATACTCTGGACACAAACAGAAAAACTATAAGTGTGAGCTATAAGGCTATATTAATCATAGACATTCAGGTACTGTTAAGTATTGACTAAAGCAGGTTAAGATGGAGACAGTACACAGAAGAGAGCTGGAAGGGACAAACGTCTGTTCTGGAAGAAAATTTCAAAGGAGGGAAGCGGTGCTAGGTTTTTCAGGGGGGCATGCTAAGGAAGATTATTTTTCTGCAGAATGCAGGGTAACGGGGAGAGCAAAAGACATGCAGTCAGGAAGGCCAGAGAGGAGAGTGTTACATGAGGGTGAGTGAGAGAGAACAGAGACACAAACCAGACTGTCAGTAAAGGTGGAGAAAAGGGGTCCAGTTTCAATACATTAACTGGAACAGACCAGAGTAGAGCAAGAAACCGAATGTAAGGAAGAAAGGAGGGATCCAAACTAACACACAGACTGGAAGTAGATTGAAGGAGAGATTAACATAAGCTACCATGGAAGGGGAGTAAATAGAGAGGAACTAGGAGAACAAAGGAGTTATTTTGTATTTACTGTGTTTATGGAAATGTTGGGATTTCCAAGCACATACGTCAGTAGCTAGAGAGATATATGAGCCTTAATTGCATGAGAGTCTTGACAAGATGTGATGACCGTGCACACAAACATAAGATCATTTGTTCTAACTAAAATGTAGAGAAATACTTTTCATGAGCTAATTTTAATTAAAAATCTGTTTTTGCATTAACACAGTGTGTTGTAGCATATGGTCAGATGCCAGCTGTGCAAGACCAAACAAATGGACTGTACTCTCTGTTAATTAATTATTTTTCCCGCATTCATTGATAGATTTCAGACTTATAATGTACTTTTTACTCGTGGCTTGAAGTTCAGATTGCTAAGGAAACATGAGTCCAGAGAGTAATGGAATCCGCAGCCTAACCCCAACAAAGCGTTTGTTTATAAATAGGAGGAGAATATCCTAATAACAGAAGGCAGATGTTAAACATCTTGATTCCTTTCAAATCTACTCAGTCTAACTCAGTGAGCCCAAAGTCAGGCAACAGTGGACAAACACAGCTTTATTTTTATCCTAGTGGGTCACATTAAAATATATGTCGTGTTTTCTGCAGCTTGTGAGCTGACTACGAAACAGTTTGAATTTGGAGAGAAATTTTCAGGACTGATTGTTAAAACTATTTAATCATATCCCGATTTTCACTATTATTGTTTGTTTAACATTTTAAACATTCTGTGTATGAAAATCCTCAGGAGAGCCTTGGGGTTTGTTAGTTTGTTGATTATATTACGCATAGTTTCTCCACCACCATCCCTATTAAAGCCAGTGTTACAACATCATAAATAGTTTAATTTTTATATTGTCAGTGGTTTTGGTGATGGCAATTTAAAAATATTCCTAAGTGTTCTTTTTCTGCTTGGCCATGTGTACACTTTCGGTGCTGTTCGTACACAAATAAACAACTTGGATAATGCTGTAAAGTTATTTTTGAACTGCTGCCTGGGCTTGAAAAAGCTCAACGCACAAAACTCACCGAGGTGAATGGAAACATTCCAGCATATTTCAGTGAGCTCTGGATCAGACTCCTGCACACAGTGCTGTTTCAAAGCCTTTTTTTTCAACATATTGTAATAGGCAATGTTTACTGAACTTATCTAAGGTTTCCAGTGATTAATATACATTAGCTCCAATGTGTTCTGACTGGCTGATGATTAGGTATCACAGGGCAATTTCTTAGGGTTTTTTTATTCTGCACTTCACAGGCATTACACAACACTGCTCCAGCTGTCCCAATGTCCAGATGTTGGCTGTAAAGCTCTCTGAATTTAATATCGTATGCAATCTCCCCCTTTTTATTATTTTTTCCCCAAACTGGTTGAAGCTGCAATGTCTGCGTTAGCTCTGTTTTCTTACAAGGACTGTTTTGAGGCAGCAGCTATTACTCTGATGTGGTTTGGAGGGAGCTCAGATTTCATCAAAACCTGTGCACAATCACTTCGTTTGTTTGAAGCTATCTTTCTCATTGAAGGTGAAAGAGCCTTCTGAACATGCAGGATGCATTCTGCTCCTGCATCGGCTGGACAGCCTTACAATTCTGTTTTTAGTCCTGCATCCTTGCCACAGTCCCTAGTTAACTTCAGCGTTACTAAACAAACACCCCCTACAAAGCGTCTGCTTGGGACCTTACACAGGAAAGGAACTGTCTTTGTTTTAACAATTTCTGTCACATTAGGGTGAATGATTTCTTCCACTTGGGTATTTTGCAGCTTATCGTACATCCTTTCTGTGCTTTCCCCGATGCTTTGTTTTGCATGCCTGTAATGCCTGCCAGTTGAACATCTCGGAGACCATTATAGGTGCTAATCAATCTTCACAACTGCTCTGTAAAATAGGTAGCTCTCCTCATTCCCATTTGGCCCTCGTTTGAAAGCTGAAGAATGGATAGATGTGCATCCATGAAAGCATGTGGCAAAAAAAGCAATTTCTTCCTTTCAGTCAGTGTCTCTTAACTGTACTTGCAAGCTGTTTGCTAAAAAATGTATCTGTTTGGGAGGAAAGCAGTTAATTGTCCCCAGATATTCGACAATGCTTTTTGGTGTTGGCAAGGGGCATGTACTTTCAGTCGCTGTGTACCACTTATTGCTTTGCAGGTCTCTTGAGAGCTCAAAGAGGGTTGAAAAATGTTGCTAATTCCTCTAATCTTTCAGCATAGAGTTGAGATGGGGCATGAAGTATGTCATTCAAAGGATACTTGAGCAATATGATTGGCTAATGGGGAGTCCTAGCAGCAGGTACAACATTTTAAATATGCACTACCAGAACACAGGCTTTTAAAAAGCATTTCTCGTCGCCCTCACCTCAATGTTTGCAACACTGTAGATAGCTTTTCTAATTGTAATAAGTCACAACAGGGCATGCCTTGTTGGGCCATAATCATACTTCTCAGGCTGCTGATAGCACTCCTCCTTCGGGTTCGTGGCTGGCGTACACCCGAGGAGTGCAATTATGGTACAACAATGATTGCCCTGTTGTGCCTTATTATTCAAGCAAGGCACTGAAGCAAGTGTTTGTGTGCGTGCACATGCAGAGACAAAGTACATCTGAGCAGGTCCTTACCAGATAATTAACAAACTTGTATTAACCCTATCCCAACATTTCTTTAATTTGAATGTTCCTTTTATAGCTGCCATTTTATCCTATTTGCCAGGTAGCTCCCAGGAAGCCCGCCAAGGACTTAGTTTTCCTTTGCTCTTTGCCATTTTTGTTTTGTTTTGTTTTAGCATGAATTTGAGTCCTGGCAAGGGTGGCATCCTGACAATGGTGGCATCCTGCCAGCCCTGGAGTAGGAAGATGCCTGTTAAGCTATAGGGCACATAAATCACAACCTGTGGTAGTAGGAGGTCCCCTCAGGAGGGACCTGACCCCCTCAGGTCCCTCATATCAGGTGGAAGGCTTGAGCTGAGCTTTTGTGTCCTGATGGCCCATTTAGGCTATGTTTGCCCAGATCACTAACAAGTGTGTCTTGATAGTGCTGATAACCATGGCAGGTCTTAAGAAGAGCCCCCTGCTCTGCTCAGACCCAGACCAGAAGAGCCAAGATCTCATTTCACAGAAACCCCACTGCTCTTTGATGGGTGGACCTGAACTAACAACATGAAAATGAAAAGTGCGGCTACTCTACCAAACCCTTGAGTTATCCAGTCCCCTTTAAAACTTTTTGGTGTTATTCTTTAGCTTTAGGTGTATTTGGATATGCAGAACATGAAATGTATTCCTGAGATACAGAAGTGTGACATACAACAAGTGATGCCCTTCTCCTGCAATAACATCTGTAGCAGTGGACTGCTGCACAGGCCTGGAGGACACCCTAGGGTCAGCGCACCATCATTTGTCACTGCAATTTGGAATTGAGGAAGCTGCTTAAACAAAAGACAGGGAAGAGGCACTTCTCTCATTTTTCTGGGCTTATGCTGTCAAATTTTTAAGTCATAAGAACAGAATGAGTTCTATGATCCACATGTTTTTTTGGAAGATCTCTTCCAACTCTGAGCATTTTTAATTGCAGATGTCATTAAGATATCATTTTTAATGGCCTTATAAAAAAAGCTCTGCCATTTCCACATTCTTGAGCTTTGAGCAGCGTGCATTCTTCAGCTGCTCAATAACAACAGCCCGTCTCCCTCGGTCCCGAGGATGCTGAGAATGGGAACACTCTATCTTTGCAGACGAGCTAGTGTTTGTCATTGCACCATGGCACATACCCAGGTCAGGGGCTGTAAATTTTCCTTGAGAGGTAGAGCTTTGTGAGAGTTGGTCACAAGTGAGATTCTGTGAAAGCTAATGCAATGTTTCCTGAGATTACAGATTGCTAGGCTGGGGTCAGTGTTAGGACCACAAACATAAGGTGTTTGAGCTAAAAATATTTTACGGCAACTGCCAAACTGGTGAAATTTTCCATATTTGCTGCTGTGTTCAGTTCTTGTAATGGTTACAGAGGATCTTGGCTCCCTCTTTATCCTCCCTCGATAGCAAAAGTTAATCACTTGCACATGGACTCCCTTGAAAAAAAAAAGTAATGTTTACTTGTTTTTCTCTCCTGTGTTAAATTTCATTTCCTCTGCTCCTACTGTTTCTCCGTCCTGTGAACCTATTGCTCATTGGGGTATAACACACAGAGCTGTTTTTCCTGAACAAAAAAGTGATGCTGTTCATTTCTTTTGGAAAGGCCACTCTGCCCATCTGAAGGCAGAACCTGTGCCCTGATCCCTGCAGCTCTCCTGGATTCTCTCAGTTTCAGTCAAAGGTAGTAAAATTTGAAGAGAGCAAAAATAATGGTGTGAAGCTGCATGGGTGTTACACCTGTAAGCCATTTCTGCAGGGAGGTACAGAAGGACTGGGGGCTGGGATGCCAGATTCACTGAGCACCACTTTTGCATTCATGGGAAGCAGGCTAATGACCTAGTTTGGCTCTTGGGATTTACATCCAGCTGCAGAAGACTACCAGGAGGGACCCTGCTGATGGGAAGACACGGAGCATTTTGGCCTGACTGTTGTTAATCCTGGCTGCAGGGTGAGAGCCCAAGGGAGAGAGATACGGCATCCCTGTGCCCCCGTCGGTCCCAAAGGAGCCCTTCAGACCCTCAGAAGCCCAGTTTCAGCCAGCCTCCTTTCCGTCTGTGTGCTGCCAGTGGTGTAGGACTCCCCCAGACTTCCCTCTAATTCCCTAATGTGCTGTTTCAAAATGTTTTGGCTCTTCCTAACTGTGTTTGGTTATGTGGTATCGCTTCAGTTCTTCAAGGGCAAGCACCTCTGATGTACATGCTTTTCATGCCCAGTTATAGGATTTTAGGGCTCAGTCTGGCATACACCATTCAGGATGGTCTCTTAAATGAAATCTGTATCTATCACATATACGTCCTCACCAAATTAGTCTCCCCTCCCCTCTGGATCTGCATACCAACCCTGCTGCTTTGATGTTACAGCACTGAGGAATTTATAAGACATGGTATTTTTTCCCAGCAAGAAAACATGAGCAAACCATCTATTATGATAATTACTGAAACTGATTTACATCTTGTGAAAAGATTAGGCAGCGGCTGCTGCTGCTGCACTGCCTTGGAAATGTCCCATAATGATATCAAACTTCAGGCCTAAGGAGAAGTACAAAAAGGCAGCTTGAAAACTTCTGGGTGTATATCTTCTGATAAGTCTCCATGGATTTTCTGATAAGGCTGCCCCTGGAAGGATTCTTGCTTCTGGTTCACTCACCAGACAGAGGGATTTTCCCCTCCTTGCAGTTGTGCTTCCAATGAGCATTTGAATTGGTAGGACTTTAAAGGATGACAACCAAAGAAAAATTAGATTCAGACGCAACTAACGTTTCAACTGGTTTTACAGCATTAGCCAGCAAGTCACACTGAGAGTTCTTCCACAAACAAATCTGGAAAATGTGGTTTCAGAGACAAGTCTGTCTAATGGGTCCTTCAGTATCTCCTCCTGTCTCTCCTCCAGCTTTTGGAACCTCATCTTGCAGACACGTTTATGCCAATAAGTAGCTTCACATGAATAATTTTCTATGACCGTGTAAATCCTTGAAGCATCTTGAGCCTCTGCCGTAAATATTAAGGGGAGTTTTGTCTCTGGATCCTGTTGGTGTGTAAGGACAGCTCAGGTACAGTTTGCTTCCTCCCCCTGTGTTTAGACAGTTCTCAAGTATGGTGTATGTAGACTTGGGTGAATTATGCAAAATATTTAGGGCCTGTGCACTAATTCTGGCTGTTGTTAGCCTGCTGAGGTTTCATAAGCAAATGATTTTTACTTTCAAAAATAAATGAATTTCAAACTTGAAGGGATGAGCATCTTTTGAAAATTACATTATTGTTAAGAAAGCCAAATTCATACAATCTAAAAGAAAATCAATACCAGGTGAGTTGTTTTGGAGCTGTTATTAGGTAGGGAAGACAAATATATCAAGGGATTATAAAAAACTTTACGATGAAGTACAGTGTTAGGGCTTTTTTATATTCTGATAGTTTAAAACATTATGAACAGGAGACATTCAATGAAACCAAAGGGCCTTTCAACATCTTAGCATATGAAACTCACAGTCATATAATACTGAGGTTCATTCCAGTAACAGGAGTCTAGCAGGGTTCAAACAATAGTATGAAAATTTATCTGGACTATGATAGGATCACCAAACTGCAATACTGTGCATTAAGCAAACTCACACGTTTGCTTCCCACCCTTGCCATCCCCCCTGATTAACAAAAATAGTTTTTGTACAAAACAGTACTTTGCCATGGACATATGCCACTGCCTGGGTCAGGGAGTGGTTTGGTGCAAAGCTTTGATGCATTCAGATGTTAGTGTAAGCACTGCTGGGTTTTGCATTCGGTCTTTTGAGCTATGAGGTACTGTCAGGCTGTGCAGGCTGAAGAAGATGGGCAACAGTTTTTTGTTCCTATGAGTGACGAGAGGTAGATTTTAGGATATTTAGGATGGCTTTGCTGTGCAATGTGTATTTAGTGATTTTAAACACCACTAAACTGAAGGCAATGGAACACACAAAATGGATCTTCCATGGGCAAAAAGAGGTAAATCATATATTTTATTGTATGTGTAGTTTACTGTGTAATGATGTTTTATAGGGGTGCTGTAACCCAAAATAGTTTGTCCGCTGTTTTTACAATGGATCAAGATAGGGCTATGAATATGGATACCTTTCATAAAGTATCTAATTCAACACACTTAAAATGCTTAAGCCAGTACACATGTATTATTCTGTGAGAAAAATAAATCTGAAACAAAAGCTTTGTCCACAGGTAGCATTTTGGCTGAAGGCAGTGGTTAGTGCCCACATGCCTCAGAGACTGCTTTCCAGACAGTGGTATCCCTAGATAGTTTGTCCTACTTCATGCAACTATGTTTATTATCATATCTCAGTCCAAAATGAAGGTTATTCTTTGTATTTAGGTATTACATCTATACATCCCTGTAAGGTCCAGTCAGTGCAAAGAGGAAAGGTTGTTTTATGTGGTGATGACCACATGCTACTGGGGCACCAGAACGGAAAGTCTCTTTCAAAGCCCCAGTTTCCCTGAGCTGTTTGTAATCTCATAGAGGCTCATGGAGCTGCAGCAGAGCTGCAGAGCTCAGTCTAATGTAGATTATCAGAATTATTTGACTTGTTTGCGTAGGAGCTCACTGGCACCAGGTTTTCCCCAATGGCTGCTAGGATCCGTGTGGAAAAGCCCTACAGGATGTAATAGGAATCTTTGCAGAAACATTAAAAGGCCCCATTTAAACTGCTCTGAAACCTATAGAGTTTAATAGAGAGTAATATCCTTTCTATTGTTGTTTTTAACTGTCCTATATAATTCTATATTAAATTCTTGAGAAAGGCTGTAATTTTCTATTAAATTCTTTCAGGCTTTTCCACAAGGGTTCAGTAACATTTTTCATCTTTCCCAGAAGTCAATCACTTCAAGCCGTTAGCCATATGTACATATTATATATATATATACACACACACACATGTATGTACGTGTGTTACTCCTCTGGAGTCCCTTACTCAGAGCTAGGTTCAGTTCCCTGAGAAGCGATTGCCCCGAAGAGCTCCCCCCTTGCTGCCTGTGAGCGGTCAGCCCTGGGGAGAACGTTACATACTCGTGCTCTGAGTCAAAACCACCCTTGCTGGGCAGGTCCCCTTTCTCTGCTCACCAGGGACAGACCCTCTGCATCCACCTCCGTTAGCTATGGAGTATAGGCTGGTAGGTCATTGCCCAGTGCCTGCACCATGAGCGTGCCGGCTGGGGACACTTGCCTTCTCACCAGGGAAAATCTTTTGCAGGGGAAGGAAAAGCACACTCATAGGAGGCAGGCAGCCGAAGCCGGCAGCCGAGCAGCAGTTCCAGCTGAGCTGCCTGGCTCACATGAATTAATCTACCCCTTTTAAAACATTCACACGCTGATCTGATTTTGACTGCTCCCTGCACACAAGCGGCTTTACAGCTTGGTGTGGTTTAAAGGGAAATTCTGACAGCACTTTCTCTGCAGATTCAGTTTATCCCAGCGCTGGCACTCAGACCACCTGATGTGCATGTTATGTTTGTTTATTTTGCTGATACCCTGAGAAGGTCGTTGGCAGTCTGTTTCCTGCTCTTTGGATACATATGCTGCTGCAATCGCTCTGCTCAATGTACAGTATGCAGGAAATGTAAAGTTCAGTAAACAAAACAAACACACACAATTTGTGAATTGGAGAATATTTTGTTCTTCCTTCTGGATTGCAGTTTTACTCCCATGCGGCGGGTGTAAAAGGGCCATCAAGCTTCCCTGTGAGAAGCCTAGCCTGACCTGACTACAGTGCTCGCAATAGCGATCTCTTCCACCCAGGGTCTGACACAGAGCTCTGGAGCTGCGTGTTTGTCAGGGTTTGATGGCGCTGAGGTCCTGACCTGAACCCCCAGCTCCAGAATCACTCCTTCTCCAGTTTGGCTTTGCAGCTTGGCTTTTGGGGCCTCTGCCTACTTCCATTACAAAATGTCTGAGCATGACTTATCAAAAGATTTACCAGCCAGGCTTGCAGTGGCATGCTTTTTGGTTTTGTGCTCCTGTGCATGGAGCTGAGGAAGGAAAATGCATGTGAAAATTGCTCACGAGGTGTTCATCCCTGGGAACCCTCACCTTGGCAGCTTATTCCCTTCCTTATAGTACGGCACAGCCAAATAGGTACTTTTATCTTGGGTTTGGGGACCATTCTGCCACGGTGCCATGGGAACCTGACCTCTGGGGCACACAGAAAACTTTGGGCCCAAGCCTGCAGCCTACCTGTGCAGCACCCGTGTGTGCTTAGGAGGTCAGAGGGGTATGTCGTTCTTATATACCCTTTTTAGTTAGCTCTTGTGTAGCCATAGCCCAGGTGGTGATTTTGAAACATGCGAGAGAAAGCGTGTCTCATGGTAAGAGGCTGGATTCAGGGAGCTTCAGCTGGGAACATGAATATTTTAGCTGGAGGAATTGGCTTTCTGTAGTAATTTGGGGGGTGATTAGGTTTGGGGTGAATACCTAGGCTGTTTTATTGCAACGAGAAGCCTTTTGGCTTGCTACTGCTGTTATCATCTCGGCTTCATTATGAGACTAATCTGCTAGGGTGCCTAGGCCCTGGACTAGGAACTCTTAATGTCTGGATGTCCAAATCAAAGGGTATGAACAACAGTGAATAAATAAAAATATATGGGTATTTGTATATCTATAAATAAATAGGGCATGTAATATGGGCTTGTATATTGAGTTGTCCATGCATAGCCATCTGCTGGGATCGTGCCTGCCAGAGTTGGAGAGTAAAGTACGTGAGATATGGAGCAGCTGGGAATATACACACTAAGATACACTTATCAAGCCCCCTGACAGCTATTCCAGAGAAATTCCCAGACCTGTGGAGTGTGAATGTTTTGAAATTTGGGGGAGCAAGGAATAGAGTACCAAAGTTTACCCATAGGAAAGTGCTGCTCCAGTGGTGGTGAAAGTCTGTGGTGACTCAAGTAAAATTAATGGAGTTGCAGTAATGCAAAACTGTTGTGAGATCGGCATCAAGCACTTTGCTTTTCTAGGAGATATTAATCAAAGTTCTGACCTTTTCCCTGGGAAGTTTTATTTCTTTTTAACTCTGTCCATAGGGTTACCAGATGTGCTGTGTTACTGGGATTGTCTTAGCCATGCAAGGCATTTTTGGGGTCCCAGCTGATTTGCTGAAACTGGGATCTGTCCTGATTTCAATAAAACACTGGGATTTCTCAAGGGCTTTCCCAACTATCTTCGCCATTCTAGCAGCACATCTATGTGGCTGAGCACGTCGTCTTCTTCTCCAGTAACCTCAAACCCCAGCTGCCAGTCAGCTGAAAGCCTGAGACAGACAATCATATTGCTGCCTTTACAGTGGAAAGGTGTGCACTGTAATAGCAGGAGCTCAGCAACAGCAACAGTTTCAAGCCTGACATGCAGGGGAAAATGTCTTCATCCTTGCTTGCAGGCACTCACAGCAGGGCTGTGAAGGGGGCAGGCCGAGTACGCTGACTGTGGAAGGGATAAAGAAAAAAGAAGAAGCAGAAAACCCAGCAGAAGTGAAGCTAGTAGGATAGAAAATTAAGTAGGACTGGGAAGTGAAGGATAAAAGGAATTACAAATTGCATTTTGGGGGCTTTTTCTCTGCAGAGACATGGTAAGGTTTGAAACAGATAAAGATCATTTATATAAATGATCTGAACTGGCAACACAGGTTTAAAAGCTAAGTCCAGGGTCTTCTGACAAATCAAGGGAACTGATCTTTAGGCTTGATATGGTACTCAGACCAGGAATGTTTGGCATGATTTCGCATTTCCTAATAAAAGCTCACAGTGCCTGACATAGCATCCTACTCTTGTTAAAACAGCAGTAGAATTTTTAATGAGCAAGTGTTCAAGAAATTGCTTTAATGTCCTCTTCAAAAAACAGCCCCTCATATCACAGCACTCCTTAACACCATACACAGACTGTAACTTTACAGCCTCCCTTGAGCAATGCATGGTGCTTAGCTGTCCCAGACCTGTGCAAGCGATGAGCTGCAACTTGGTCACAGACCCTGTGCCCCATCTCCTCACCCCTGGGGTCTAGCAGAAAGTAAGTACTTCTTATGCCTTTAAGTGAAATAAGCTATTGAACCTCATTTTGCATTCTGGCTGAGAAGGAGAACACTCCAAACTCACAATATTAAACAGGCTTGAAACCCTTTATATGTGAGATGCCACAGGTACAGACAGCACTCTGTCCAGGTGCAGACAGACTGGCTTCCAGGTGCTCCCCATGAGCTCCTCCAGATGACAACTCCCACCCCTCTGTTCCACCTCCATGCACGTTGCTACATATAATATGAAAATTAGGCCTGGTAGAGAACTTCTGTGGTCACCATTTCCAGCTTCTGGAGCCTTCTTTCTTCCAGCTGTGTTTTGTTGGTTTTTTCCCTAGCTGCTAGCTGTTGGGGCAAAGAACGATGTGGCCTGCCTGCGTCATGTGCCACTGCAGCCGATGGGTGCCCAGGTGACTGAAGCAGCTTCATATCAGAGCTGCTGACAGGGGACTTGCTCCCCTTGTGTTGCCAGCTTGACTCTCTCGAGTCATGACTTGCCAGTCTGAAATGCTGTGACATAAACCTATTTTTCTGAATCCAGTGTTGTAGGCTGAGGCTCATCCCATGTCCCCTGGCCTTGGTCTTATTTGTCCTCCTGTGCTGAATGTCTTCTATGTGCAGTTGCCTTTTGTCTTGCCATCCTGGATCTGTAGCTACCTCATATAACAAGTATTCCAGTACAACTTGGACATTGCCTTTTGCCCTTATTTCATGTAGCTATTTGACAGCAAGGTAAAAATCCATTTGCACTGTGATTCCAGGTCTTCCGCTTTTTTGTGACAAGCAGGCTGCTGGCTCTCACTCTGTTCCCTTCCCCTGTGTGCCTTGCACTGCTCTTTCTCCGGGCTCTTCACAGGAAGCTATCATGTTTCCCTGTCCCTTCAGTCAATGCTGAGTAACTATCTAGTCCTTGGGAAAATGCCTTATGTTGGCATGTGGTGGTCCATGCTGTCTGATAAGCAACATACTTCTGTCTTCCATGTCTTTGACATCAATCTCTGGGCTGTCTCCACTGCTGCTGTTACTTTTGCAGGCATCCAAGGGAAGACGCATTGCGCTCAGATTCCCTTTTGGCGCTGAATGACATGAATGCTGCTGCAGGGCACAGTGGGCGGTTGGCTGAGCAAAGGGTGTTAGGTTATGACCCCCTACAGAATACAGCATCAGATCCCTGAGCTTGCCTCTTGCCCTTGTGCCCCCCTTCCTCACAGGGATGAGAGCAGCGATTTGCTGTGACCATATAGTCCCGGTTATTGACAGTGAAAAGCCGCCTGTCGGCACTTCCCTAGGTTTAGGTTTGAGTTTTTTGAAGCTGTAGAATCTGAAAATTAGAAAATATAGCTTTATACTCTAAATTCTGTTTTAATGAATAGCATACTGCAAACTTTTTTTGGATCACCTCACATGGGACTCCAGCCCCAGGTGTGAAACACGTACCAGTCTCATGAGATAATTTCCAACCTCCTGGGATGACTGCCCGTCACCCTGAGGCAATGTTACTTTTCCCAATTCAGCTGAAAGCAAGGAGTTACCACTTGTGTGAGTGCTTCATGTGATCTGATAACTCCTGGGATTTGCCTCCATTGTGTCCCCTGGGGTCTTTTAGCAAAGAAGCAAAGATGTTGCTGCCCCGTCATGCCATGGTGCACAGCAGCTTTGACCATCAATAGATAAATGCCTCGATGCTGTTCTCAGAAAGGTTTGAGGAGATCAGAGCCAGGAGAGGTGTTTCTAGGGGATATTAATATCTCATGCGCTAAATCTGGATTCTCAGCCACATGTGTTGTAGACACATGCATGGCTCCTAAGTCTCGGTCTGAAACCCCATGCAGTAGTTTCCCATGTGTGCTGACTTCAGGTCAGTGCCTGCCTACTATTTCTCTTACGTTTCCCATAGGATGAGGTTCTGCACCTACTCTGACTATACCACTGCCCCATGGCTCTCAGTCTTCTGTTTATTGTGCAGCCTCTGGAAAGATGGCTGCCTCTTTCTATATCCCAGGATTTCTTTCATAACCCCTGCTCTGGTGATTTCCTTAATGCTTTCCGGTTTCTCAGGATGTTTTGATATCATAATCCTGAATTGCTTCTCTGTTGTCAGCTCCTTCTGTAATAGCAATGTCATTAGTTACAGCCTTGGTGGCTGAGAGTTGCTCTAATGAATAGTTCAGTTTACCCAGCAGGCTGGGCTGATGCCAGAGGTATTTGTGACCAGCCAGAGGTACTTGTGTACTTGCCAAAAGGTACAGCAGAGGTTGTCAGGAGAGTTCCTCTAACACGCTGTGTCTGGGTTCACTTTTTGGCATCGCTAGCGGGAATGCTTTGCCCCAAAGACCCTGTGGAGTACATTTATAATGACACTGGTTTTCAATCTGTGTAATGATGCGAGTCTGGCATACCTGAAGTCTTCCTTGTCACTGCTAAGCTGGAAGTTACAGTGGGAATAAAAATGTAGCTTTGCCAGCTCTTTCCTTACAGACTCCCATCGTGGGTAATGGAGCTCCACATTTCAGCAGGCTCAGGTTGCCAACAGGGATCTGTTTTTAACCTTAGTTTATTCGATGTGTCTGTCCTTGACATGCGTCTGTATATTCAGCAGCAAAGCTGCACAAGGGACTGTTTTCCCTTCCCTTTCATGCTGAGAATATCTGGCATGAAACTACAGTCCTATACAAGGCTTGTCCTGTTCTGCTTACATCTCTTTCTGTAAATGCCAAGTGATAACATCTCCTGCTTGGTGGGTTTCTCACAACAGCCAGAATTTGCCCACCGGCCTTTCAGCTTTTTCCCTGTACTTGGATAAGGTATGGTTATGTGTCTTCAGTCAGCTATTGTTGCTTAACCGTGTTTGTAGGATTGCATGGCAGCTGATTCCACTTTCCAGCTGGAAGCAAATTGGTTTAACAGCACACTTGCAAATACGGAAAGTTAAATGCTTAGCTACCTCCTTCTGCAATGTGTGCATACTGATTATCTGTAACGTCTGCTAAGATCTTGCTGCAATCATCAGCAAAGCTCCTAACAACGTATCTACCCAGAAAATGAGAGGATGACTACGTAAAGATTGCACAAGAAACAATACCAGTGAAGGCCTGGACACACAAAATTCAGCATAAGTGAATGCAAGGTGTGCAGTGGCTTGTACAGCCCTTTGGAGGTCTATGCCATGCATGTTTCTATGGCTAGCAAAATTAGAGCTGGCATGAAACCATGAGTTGCTGTATACAACCTGCGGTGACATCTCTTTTTTTTTGCTGTACAGGTATATAGTAAGTGTCCCCCCCTCTTCTTTTTTTTCCTGTTGTAGCGTTTTGCCCTTACATCCTTGGTTGGGTTGGTTATTTCTCATTTCTTTCATTCTCATTTCTTGCTAGCTGGAAGCATTTTCCTCAATAGCCTCCTTGGCATATTTGAATCTCATGTTTCACACAAAACCACAGTCTTCATGAGGGAATCCAGATTCACGTGTGGATACCATTATTCTCAATCTGTAATAGCAGTATCTATTCAGTCCCTGTTGTCTTGATGAGTGGGAAGAGGATTGGTAGGAGGGGGATGAGAGAGGACCACTGTCTTCGCATGGTCTCATTCCTCCTGGGGTGAGAGCCCTCTAATGCCTTTCCCAGCTGCCACAGGGCTCTCAGGATTGCTCATGACAGCAGTGTCTCACTTGTGTCTTGTTCATTTTCAGAAAGGAGACAGTCAGATGCTTTGCTTTCTCTTTCTTATCTTCCATGATCCACCCTGTTTACAGATTCAGGTTACTCTTCTTCAGGGCTTGTACAGTGATATCTGACTAGAAATTTATCTCGCTGGTGATCTGTCTCTCCATGCTACCTGCTTGCCTACTTTTTATGTACTGTATCATTTACCTTGTAAACACGTATTTTTGTTTGCTATTGGACTCACTGAAATAACCACTGCCACAGTATTTAATGTACTTTATTTATGGTGGGAAGCTAGAGTGAATTAAAAACATGCAGAAGAAAAGCAGTTGGAATTTATAAAAGTCTGTGGCTTTGATAATGCTTTTCTCTGAAAAAAACTATCTACAATATGTAAAATGAAATAGGCTTTTATTAAAACAACTGATCACAGAAGCAGTAGGCCTGAACAGACACAGACTGGTTTCCCAGCGCTTCTTCTGACCCCTTCCCATCCACACTCCATGTGCCTTCCTTGAACTTCCAGGAGGGTTGTGACCTTCAGTCTTGCTGAATCACCAGCTGCCTACACCCTCGGTGGGGTGGAAGAGGGCTGCTCTCTACATGTTGATGGCAAGGAGAGGAGGGAGAGCTGCTGCTTCTCCCTGCTGCTTTGCTCAGGAGTGCCAAGGGAAGAGCCCCGGCTCACTGGAGCGGCCCAGGCCAATATAGGTAAGGTGGAGCACTAGTGTAAGTGTAATGGGAGATTGAGGGCTTCTCTGTCCCACTTTCTCCTTTAGGCCTGGAGATACAAAGCAGCTGAAAGTTTAGCCTTATAGTACAGTGACATATTCAGTTTTGATGCGTGCTCCTGATACTGAGAGACATGTAAACCCCACAAATCTTTTCTGTTTTAGCTGTTTGTCACAACTCCTACGTAAGCTTTCCGTAGAACTGATCAGTGAAACCCTAAGTCCCCTGAAGTCAACCGGAAAGCTCTTGTTTTGCTGGCTGGTGCAGGGCAAGGCCACTAGCACTGCTGTAGCAGTGACACATTTCAGTTTTTTTCTTGTATATGTTAGAATACTGAATGTAGATTAATTTTTACTCTGTGTTTAGTTCCTTCCAATGTATTATTGTTAAAGACACAGTATCTGATTATCCTGAGTGCATAATAACTGCAAGTAGAATAACATTAACTGCTCTGAACAAAAGTAATTTGATAGCTAATTACACAGGAGGGAAATGAACAAACCCTGAGTTAGCCAGAAATTTCTGCTAAAAAGCAGGTATTTTGGATGGATTTAGGTATAGAATTTTGCTTATTTGACATAACAATGCATCATGCTGCATTTATAGCCTACATTCAAAGAGTACAGCTGGCTGGGGGATAATGAGTCTCCAAATGAATGATTTCCACTTTAATTACACTTTAGATTAATATTTGTTCCTTGGAATTTGTGGGCTTGGGGCAATTTTCTGGGAGAATCTTAAGGAAACAACCCTTATCAGTAGAAAGACTATCGTTTATGCAGACACTTTGATAAAGACCCACGTAGAGAATCACTTATTGTTTTAGCCTTTCTTCCCTGATGGAGTTTCTTGCTTCTGGGATACAAATGTCCTTCATAGTTTACACTAAAAACGGTAATAAGCGACTGGCCCACGTGGAATCAAGTTTAGCAAGTAGACATGAGTAGATATGGGACATGACCTTCCCTTGACCAGGGCAAATCAAAACTTTTGCTGGAAAGGGTGAATTATTGTTAATGCCGAAGTTCTTCAGTGATCAAAACATCTAACGCATGGCCACTTTTTCAAACTGTCTCAATATGGATCCAAACTTTAGGTTTCTGGTTTAGCAAGTCACTTTCAGTCACCTTGAAATTTGCATGAATTTTCACACCAAGCCTGGAAACAGAAAAATCTTACAATAATCACATTTGTCCAGATAGATCAGAGTAGATACAGTATCTTGAAAGTTTCTGTTGATAGTGTCTCCTAATTTTTGCAAACACATGACAAATTTTTAGATAGACTTTTAGAGGTCTTTGAGCTACACACACAGGTTGGAAAAGGGCCTGAATACAAGAAAACAACCTTGAATGGGAATATTTTCAAGGCTTACAAAGCTGACATCTGGCTATAAACTCCGGGCAGTACTCTGGCCCCTCACTGTGAGGCTGAAGACAGACTTCAGGCCTGTTGTGGGGCTTATGTTTGTGAGAGCGCTGGATGATTCAAGGTTGCGTGCATTTCAGGTTTCCAGAGCTGGTTCCCTGGGGAAGGGTGGTGGACGTGACGGCAGACCAAGTGCCGCCCCTGCCTCTCCCCTCTGAGTTCCTTGTCGCCCTCCTCGCCCCCGTCACTGCCAGAGGCACCAAGTCAGCTTTAGCTGCGTGCAGCCCATCGGGGCCAGGGAACTCATTGCACTTTCTCAAGTATTGGGTCAGGCCTGTTTGTTTCACTTTTTTAATGGGATCCCGCAGTGCCGTCCAGGGCACTGCTTTTTTATGCTGTTGTCTCAGACCCATCCAGTCTGACGGAAAAACCTTTGATTGACACATTGTCAGAGCAGCCTTTGGACCAAATCCGCTCTTGTCCTGATTTTCATACTGGTGTGAAACTTGACTTCCTCGGAGTTACTCTGGAGTTGCAGCAGTGTAATTGAAAGCGGAATCAGGCATCAGAGCCCCCTTTATTCCCCTGGCTGAGGAGAACTGAGTTATCAGTGTGAACATTTGAATGTGAATGAAGCTGAAGAAATGGAATTCTGTAGCCAAAGGCTTCAGCGAAACGCCTTCACCAACGTTTAACGCAGGCTGGCGATCCTCTTTTATTCATAAATTCAATACCGAGGAGGAGTACACCCTGTCACTTAGTGTATAAAATCACAATTAACGTAATATAATGGACTTTTAAGGGAAAACCCTGTAGAACTGATTTATATCTCATAAAATATTACATTAAACCCTTCTCTTTCTCCTGATACTTCTGTTGTATTCCTGCCTGTGTTTTAAATGCAGCTCTATTTCTTGTTTTATGCTTGTGCAGAACAGTGGAGACAATGTAGGAAAAGGAGAATTTGGGCAAAACAGACATTTTGCAGTGACGGTGATCCTGCTGATGTAGCACATCATTTTCTATTTGCAACCAGTTTTTAAAGAAAAATAATACAGCGAGGGAAGGAGGACAAAAGATAAAGCAGTAAGTTGGGATCTCTCAGTCTTTTGCTTGCTCTTTCCTTCTTTCTTTGGCAGGTACAGGAGTAAAATCCCAGTGTCACAAACTCTTGCAATAGCTATCAGAGGCCCAGTCTGCGGTTGTAAGACCTGTGAAACCCCATGACATGTGACAGCCAAACAGTGTGCAGCAATAAGTCAGCAGGGCCAAGTGGGTTGAAAGGAATGGCAAAAGTGCCACTTTGAACCACATAAGGATTTAGCCTGNCCCCCCCCCCCCCCCAATACTCCACTAGATTTCCTGGTTTTACAACAGCTACTCAATATCTGGTGACCTAAAGGAAACATACAGAAGTAGAGGACTGCATCTGTGGATGAATGTGTAATGACCCCTGGCTTGCACCACTCCCAACATAGTGAAGAACTGTTGAAATACTGATGGCTTTCTCATGTGGTCATACCAAAACATGTCTGCTATCTATGTTTTGGGGATGCTCCAAAACCTGATTATTACTGCTTGCTCTGTCTTTATCATATATGCATAATGCTTATTTGTTGCTAAACCCCATATTGGATAAGAGCTGTAGACACAACGAATTGGTATCTAAAACTGTTGCTCCGTTGTAAAGAAGGATATTTGCATTTAGGAGCAGGAGCTGCATGTCAAAGAGTAGGAGCTCTGATGACTCTGTTATTAAATGAAAATCATGTCCCATTTTAACTCTACTGTTCAGCTTTAAAGGACTGAACAAGTCAAACGGAATTTTGATCTAAATAAATGAGAATCCCAGCTAGGAGAGTTAAACAAATTCCTCTCAGGCCTTTCTAGACAGGATCAAGGCCATCTTCCACTCTCCTGGTTCTTGAGACAGGAATATTCATAGCTCTTAGAGATCTTCTTGCTGTGTATGTGCGTATAAGCATATATGTTTTGACATTACAAACAGAAAGGGGAAAGAGAACAATATAACTTGATGTGAAATTCAGGGTTGAGAGGAGGAAGGGAGAGCACTGGTGCAGGAAGTTTTTTTTTCTCCTCCAGCAGTCAGTATATCGTAGCTGAAATCAAAACCCTATAGCAAACTCCCTGAAGGAAGCAGCATAATAAATAGGTCTTTAAGGTCCTTTCTGAATGACATGGAATGAATGCCCCTCTCTTTCCCCCTCTTCCCTCCCAAGGTAGAATTAGAAAATGATTCTTCATGTAGAGATATGTGATCTGTGCTAATGGCAGCAAATGAGAATGCCAGCTGCTGTTTCACCCTCTCTCACACCCCTGCCCTGCTCCTACCTCCCCACAGTCACTCTGGCAGTAGTTTCATGCTTTATTTCAGGCTTACTGTTTGAATAATGATAATAATGTCTTGCACTCCTGTAGTGTCTTTCATCTGAGGACTACAAAGCGGTTTTACAAACGTTAGCTCTATAGGGGTTCATTCTGCAATGTACTAAAGATGATCACAGAACAGACGTATAGTCATATAATCACACAGTTGATTATTTACCCCTTGCAAATCTATGTCATCTACATCTATATCCATCCCAGAGTAAAAACATCATGACTGTCTTTATAAGGTACAATGCATATATGCATGTATTATGCATAGAAGAAATTCAAAGGAAAACTTACTGCAGCGTTCCCAGGAGGAGGAGACCTATTATATTTATTCACTCCCTACTATCCTATGAAAAATGGAAAATACTAAGGTATTTGTGCTTCATTATCTAAGACAGGTTTGTATCAGTTCCATCACAAAGCTGTATTCTCTCTAGTGAATTAAAATTTTTGTGGCCTTGTTGCAAAGTACCACGTCCAAATGCTCTGAATCATATGACACAGGAGAGGTTGAACGCGTACCCTTGAAGCGAGGTCCTCTGTATTCTTGGAAAGTTTGGGATTCCTGATCTGAGCTATGCAGCTTGCAGTTCCCATCTAATCTAAACTTTGCATCATGGGTTTTGTTGTGTTTTCATGTTATTTTCATGCAGGGTAAGGCCAAATTCTGCCCTTTTTGCTGTTGATAAGCAAATTTCACAACTTGCAGTTCCCATAAACAAATATGAGTCTGCTCGTTATCTTTACCTCCCGAAGCTTCCAATTTTGCTGGAAAATTCCAGAACTGGGCTTTTTCCAGTCAATTTTACATCAGCATAACAGCATCTCTCATGGCATGTCAGAATTTTAATTTCTCTTGTCTCCATCTCGTAGTGAAGGAGCTGAGTACAAATGAGAAATAGGCTAGCCAGACGTTTTCAAAAGTTTTCAAATTAAAATTAAAAAAGCAATTTGAGCTAGAAATAAAAGTATATAACCCAGCAGCATATCTTTTTCACAGCTTAGCTATTGACTCACTTGATTTTGACCAAGTCACTTAGGTCAGGCCTTTCAAAAGAATCTAAGAATTTTGGCTCCCTCCATGTTTAGTGCCCAACTGAAAACACACCAAACCTGATTTTCATTGTCACTGTCCCAGGATATTATGTGCTCAACATCCGTAACTGGGCACTGTGTTTTGACAAGATCCTGTGCCCACTGAGTCACCTAAATAAAGCCCAGATAAAATATATGGGCCCTAAGATAAGTCTCATGTATTTTGATTGCTCAGTGAAAAAAACAGTTCCATAGAGAATTCTGCCATGTTAATGTGTTTTGAGACAGGCCATGTCTTTTGCTTGGATTATTGAGCTGTATTTTGTTAAGATCATTGGTAAAAGTTTTCTGGAAAAAGCAGACATAAGGAGAACTGTACTACAATAAGCCACTGCTTTTGAAAGATTTGAGAGGTCTTAGGAGACACAGTCACTGGCCTTGAAGACTGTCATTCAGCCTGGGATTGCAGTTTGACCAGAGGAGTGTATCCCAGATACGCAGGAGAACTCGGCACGGCTCAGGGGAGATGCTTTCTCAAGAAATAGCTGACAGTTGTAGGAGGAAGCAAAACCGAGCCAAAGGAGTTGCAGGGATTCTTGAAGCTTCACCAGCTTGTCCCCTGGGGACCACAGTTTTCTAGGCAGATGGACATGCATGTAGATTATTTGTTACTTTAAAATCTATCTCTTTGAAAGTTTAGTTTTTTCAATATACTTTTACTTGTAGGGTGACGGCTGGGCCACGTTATGCCTGTGATCACACTTAGGCCAGCAGCCACAGGGACTCAGATTTGGTCTGCCCTTACAGAGGGCACCACCGTTAGATCCCAGCCTAGGAAAGAAAGCAGTCCTACAGAAGGTGAGGTGCAGACTTGGCATCTGGAAGAGGACGAGGTAAACTCTGGCAAAAAAGAAAAGGAACAGAGCTTAGCTTCAGCTAGCCTGTAACCAAACAAATCCAACACCAAGTATATGTAGGACATTGTTACGATGAAACACAAAGCTTTTTAAATTGAATGGTCAAAACAGGATTGGTACCTGGAGTTGACAATATGAAACAAGGACGTACTAGTGAGATGCTGTCTGTTTTTGTCAAAAACTTCTTAATTTGCAGTTCTGTCTGTTGAATTAATTCAGTATGTTTTCCTGTGCCTGCCCCAAAAACTCCCAAAACAGGGCCCAAAAAAGCCATCCAGAGTTAGCACTAAATCTCTATTGATCCAGCCAGGAAAACCATTTAAGGCTTCTCTCCATTGGATTTGAATCAGCCTAACCTACCTTCTTGGTGTTATGTTACTTGTGACAGCCCCCAGGAAAAAGGGTCATATTCAAAACACAGACAGTTCCTATAGGCATGGCTTAAACAGAGAACAAACTGGGATTTCTTTCTTTGAAAAGGTCCAGTAGTCCTTTTCAAAAGACAAACAAATTTTCCTACAAAACACCCCCAAAATTCCTACTGGGAAACATGTCTTGCAGTTGTGTGACAGTTAAAAACACCTGCCTGGGATGTCCTCCCCCCACCCCTCTCTGAATGTTTGCCCCCAGATGCTTTTGATTTGTGTAGGAAGTTTCCCATGTAGGTGTGGGCCCCTGTTTAGGGTCATTGAGCCTGGTGACAGTGGCTTTCCAAAAGGCATGTTTATATTTCATGCAGGTGTTCCCCAGGGGTTGTAATTTCCAGCTCGGCCATGCTTCATACACATCTGCGGCTGCGTTGCACCCTTAGGTTCATTAAATGATTCCCTGGCCGGAGAGACCAAGTACAAAGTAGGAAGGTAGCCTGCACTGGGGTCTGGTCTCTGCACCCATACAGGCATAAGGTAGGCTGTATTACTTGAGCAGGGAGCTTCAGGGGACTCGGCTGCACAGGTGAAACCTGAGTTACCTTTTGGAGACCCCTAGGACTTGTCCACAAGCGTGGAAGCCATTCCCCATGGGCCTCGCAAAGCACTTGTTAAAAATCACTGAATTGCACTGAATGACACCAAACACGGGAGTTAGACATATGGAAGTAAAAGCTGGGTGTCTAATGACAGAAGCTAAAGGCTTCACTGAAGGGCATGCTTGTGCAATGCTGGAGGAGAATACACTTCATGCAGGAGCTGTGAAGTTTCATTTTTCCATTACCTTCAAGAAGGCCCCACAGTCCTTGCTGGAAAGGCATGAGAGCGATGCAAAATGTTGTGAGTGGCTGAGCTGTGTGGTAGTCAAAGCCACCCTTGATATATCAGGATATATATCTGAAAAATTATTCTGCTCCAAGGTCACGCTTCCATCCACAGGGCAGCCTCCAGGATGCTGGGGAAGATTACTAAAATGAATCGCCATATCATAACAATGTTCTTGGACCATCACTAGCTTCTCAGTATTTTAGAAGTGCCACTACAGGGGGGCTGGGTGATGCCTGCACATAATAGCTGCACAGATGCGTTGAATTACTCTAAATGCCTGAGTGGGCTGGAAGGCCTCGCATGGAAACGGGAGGTTCAGTACCTAAATCGTCTCAAGGTGCCTGCCGGCACCCTCCTTCCATAAGTCCAGCATTTACTATGGTCACAGACAGAGGTGTGCACGGAAGCACACATCTCTCAGGCAAAGAAGTAGTTCTCAGCTGTGTGCCTTTACATACTAACCATGTCCAGCACAAATTGTATTCAAGCCGTTCATTGCCTTAGCTGCTGCTACCCTGTAAATAATGTGGTAGCACCAGTATGTTCTAGTATATTTTCCCTACAGGGGAAACAAAATAGTTTGGACTCCAGGCAAAACGTTTCCTTCAAACATACATTCACAACTGACGTGGAATTCCATGGCACCTTGCCCTGAATGTATAATTGCATTTGGTTTTGACCAGCTTTGTTTATTTGTGTGTTTTGTTAATGTGTTTTGCACCTCAGGCGTGTACTTTACAAATGCAAATTCCTTGGCTTACTGTGGTAATTTACGGCTTTTAAAGGCTAATTTTGGACCATTTTGCAATGGTAAAAAGCACAGGTTTCATGAGATCCTTTGCCAGGAAGACCTTCTGTGTCTTTTCAAAAAGGTGCAGGGCATTCCCACCTCCCAGTGAAATCAGGAGGGCTCAGACAGCCAGAGGGATGCCCACGAAGCTCTGAACCTGGCACCGAGGAGAGAAATCAACCATCCTCCTCCTTATAAATCGTTATATAGCAAGAATACCCAGGGGCCCAGGGCAGAGAGCAAAGCCCACTGCTCTATCCACTGTCCAAACACAGAGAGAGGGGAGGGGATGATCCTGTGCAAAGGAGATGGGAAGACAGTGGTTGATTTAGGACAAGCTGAGAAGATTCGGGGAGGGTTTTCAAGCAGGAGTTAGCTTTCATTTTCCCATCACTAGCAAAACCCTGCCGTGGGACTGACAGGAAAGGACGTACAGGCCACAGCTTTGGTGTTAACAGATAATGCGGTGTTACTGGTGCGTTGTCCTGCAATGGTGCAGGACTGGTGCAATGCAGGAAAATGAACTCCAAGTTGTAGATGGGTAAATAAGGCAAAGAATGATCTCCAGATTTCTTCAGAGATGTGATATGAAGCCTAAATCAGATCTCTGACTTTCACGTTTCTTAAACCTGCAGCAGCTTTCCAGATGCTATTCAATGGCAGTTCTCACTGGGGAAGGTACAGGCGGGTTTCTGGCCTGAAAACCTGTTAAAGTGCTTTGTAACCCTACTGAATTGAAGGCATTCGCCCAAGTGTTATACTATAACAAAACTGGGCCCAAGCTTGCTGTGTTGCAAAATGTTTCTTCTATTTGTATAACTGCTTCGTGAGACAAAAACATTCCATTTTAGATTGTAAGTACTGAAGAAATAAGGATTTTTTGTTTAATAGTTTGTTTAAGAAATAAGAAACGGGAAAAGGAGGGCTGCTTAGTTTTTAAAAGAGCCACTGAGGTTTTAGAGTTATTCTAAGCCTTGGGGTTAATTTTCAAAGTGAAGTCTTTGAGAAAATAGCTTCCTAATAAAATTTTAAAATTTGGAAGCCTCCATTCTCTGGGGTTTTTAGGGAACTTGGTTTATTAAGGAATTTTACCACTAATATTTCTCGGCAATGAATGTGCTGACATATGAAAAGGGCCTTGCGATGACAATGTTGTGTACTGGTCTCCTTTGCAGCTAAGGACCAGAGGGTCAGAGAAAGTGCTTTAGTTGCTTCGTTTATCCATTCCGTTTTGTGATGAGAAAGTTGCTTTAAGCCAGCTCTGCTCAGCCCAAAGCCCTGTTTAGACATGAGAGTCATATCTCACTGATCCAGCTACTCCCAGCTTGCATCAGCTTTACCTTACACTGGTGTCTTGTGCTTGTGAAATGAATCGCTGAGGCTCATGCCGTTTTGACAGAGAGCTTAAAGCAGCTCAGCAAATCAGTTAGACTAAGTGTGTTAGGGCACATGGGGTCTGATCTGTTAAACTTTTGGCCGTGCAGCTCAGCATAATTGTGTTCTTTCTCTTTACAAACTGCTAGATTCCTAGAATGGGTTGCTTATATATACTGTTTTCTCCCTATCTGACTAATAAGATTTTTCAAGGCTCAGAAGCCACACAGCCTTGAAAGAAATCCTTTCTTAGTCGCTTAACAAAGATATGTCTGGATTTCTTGCAGTGAATGTGGGTAGCTGTCACATTAACCTCTGAAGCTGTTGTCAGTGTCCCTGGTTTATTCTAGAGGAGGGCAGAGAAAAATAATGCTTTGCCCTTATAAGAACAACACTTGTTTGAAGATGGAGTGAAATGTTAAAATTACAACTGACGATGTTTGTAAGGCTTAGGGCTTTTTCACCTCAGAGAGCCTCTCAGCTAATATCATCTTTGTGTCACCTGGAGGAAAATGAAAGGCAGGAGATGCAATTCTGCAATTCACTGATGAGTGCACAGCACTGTGGGACGAATCTGATCTCTCGAAGCTGGCACCCAACCCACGTCACTGCCTCCCAGCCGTGCTCAGGCATGGGGCTGCGCTTCCCCCCCTTCATGACCCACAAAATGGTTATGTTTCATTTCCTCCCATTTGGGGTTGAGTACACAAACAGAAATAATCTGCGAGATTGTACAGTAAGGCTTTGGTCTCTCCCTGGAGATCTGTGGGAATCCCGTAGAGGCAGTGCTTTTGAGAAAAGATAACAGCTGTCTCCACGCTTGCTACATTTCACCAGACCTCTAAGCCTCAGTGAAATAGGTGAATAAAATATGAAATGTTAAGTGGTAAACTTTTAGGGTTGCACTGTTCCTGCAGGAGACCCATAGCATGTTGCCAGTGGCATCCCGTATCCAGCAGAAAGTTATTTCTAATATTCAGGGGTTTATTCCTACATGTAAAAGCAAATGCTGACCTTGGTGATGCGGGAGCTGAGTGCCACTGGAGGAGTAAGGAGCTGTAATAGTGCTTAATATTTAAGAGGTAGATTTTTCTTCAAATGTCAATGGAAAACCATTCCTTTTTTTTTTCTTTCTTTTCTTTCTTCTTCATTGGAAACTACTAGAAGAAACTAAATAGGTATGTATCCTTAAATATGGATGAAATGCAAGTGAAAACAGTTGCAGAAGCTAGCCTAGGGCCTGGTTGCCCAAATGACTTATAAAGTTCAGTATATCCAGAATCATGTCTCCTAAAGCTTCAAGTGTAACTCTTGTCATAGTCCAGTTTGTGGATCTGCAGAATAATAAACTCAGAGATAACAAGCCACCCTTATCCCAGCTTTGAACAGGAGTAGTACACGCTGACAGTGTTCACCAGCGCCTGATGCTGATCCAGACTTCTTAAATTTCTAGCTTTACTCACATTCAGCCTTCCAAAGGGGATCATCGTAAAGCCACACTGCTGAGATTTACCTTGCAAACTCTGCTTAAGACTGAGAATCAGACATACACACAGCCTACTGAGTTAACTCCAGTGGTCCGCAAAGGCAAAAAGATCTAAGAAATTCAGTGCTAAGGCTCAAACTCTGTCTTTAACCCTGTCCTTTGGACACTATGCTTTCTGCTTCTGGTAGGTGACACCTGTAGTGATTTTGAGGATCCCTGGTAATGTGTGAGCTGTTTGTTAACTCTTTTCACCCTGGCTGAGCTTGCCGATGAAGGACATGTGGTAGTCTACTGTGAAAAAGTTAATGGCAAAGATTCAGGGCAATAATCTTATATGCATTAGAGGTTTCTATTAATTTTGATTTCCTGTTCTTTGAAGGGTGAGGGAGTAGAGGGACAAATTTGGCTACTCCTTAGTATTTAATCTGAAAGATTGGGGTTTGGGTGGGGGTCTTTTGTCAAAAATAATAGCACAAAATCTCTATTGACGAAGTATTTAGTCAGAATACTGACATCGTTGTAAATTTTTTTCTTCTGTACCAAGATTGTATTTTAGCAGTTTGTTGTAAGTGAAATAACAGTGTAGGCATGATGTAATAATTTATCATGTAGAAGAGTTTGGAAGCAATTTCTGTTCAAGGATATTGTAGTGTTTTAAACTGTTTGGTGTCTGCTTTGCATACTCAAGCCAGGAAGTGTGACTTTCCTTCTCTCCTCCTCCCCGGTGTGCCGAGGGTAGATGTTCAACTGTGGGGTACATGGTCATAAGGGATGGGTTGATCTGAATATGCTTGGGTCATTTCACACAGACTAAGAATCTGTTACAGTCTCTTTTTGTTGGCCTTGCTGCATCATTACTCAGTAGATCATGAATTTCCAGGCTATACAGCTCAGCACTGGGAAAGCCCTAACATTTCTAAACCATATCTTCACCAATGCAGAGTGTTGTTCTTGCTGTGCTTTTACCTCCCTTTTACAGTCAAAAACATCTCACTTACTGGCATCTTTGCTCTGGTGGCCATTCCACAGCCTAACATATCCCACTGTCAGGAAACTCCTCCGTAACTTTTATCTCATGTTTTTTTGCAACATTACTTTGTCTGCCGTGGTACAGCACCGTGTTCTCTGCTGTCTCCTCTCAGCTTGGCGTTAGCAGCCTGCAGATAGCTGTGCTCCCTCCCCTCATGCAGTCTGTGCCTCTGCACTCATTGCTTAGTCAGGATGTGCTATGTTAGCAACTGGTCTCTCTTTCTGCGGTAGTTTTGCTGCCCTTCTCAGAATTCATTCCAGTTAGTCTTTCAGGTAACGACATGCCCAGAAATTAAGGCTACATTCCAGCGTCTGAAACGAAGCTTCTGGTGACTCAACCCAAAATGGCTTTGGTCTGTCTCACTACTGTATTACTCTTTACTGCATGTCCAATTTGCTGCACACTATTACTATTAAATCTCTGTTGACACTACCGCTTTCCAGGTTTCTCCCTCCCATTGTGTGACTATTTCCCATCTGGGCTTTTCTCATGTGGGAAATATTCACACAAATTCAAGACTTCAGTAGAGCTTCCCAGCTGCATTAGGCATTTCACCAATAAATCACTGTTTCAGAGAAAACTGACTGAAATGGCCTTTCAAGTCCCACATGCAGTGATAGCTCACCCTTCCCTATTCCCTTACTCCCAAATCCTGTGTGCTATCACAAGCAAAATTTTAAACAGAAAATTGCATCAGGCAGGATTTCAGGGAGGATTCAAAGTTGCAATGCTAACGGTTGGCGAGGATCCACACACTACCTCTGAAAGAGATTAAAAAACTAACTGCAAAAACACCACTGAGTTTATTTTTGCTGTGTTAACCCAAGGTTATGACTTACTGTGCAGCCACCAGGATCGTTTCCCTATTCCTTAAGTTTTGGCTAAGTTGGTGCTGTAATTTAGTGTTGTTTAGATGTGGTAGAGTTGATTTAGACACTTGGCCACCCTGCAGTGTAACTGCAAGTCATACGGGGTGCTCAGGAGGGACAGCCTCTTCCTGGTGCGGTGCAAGGCTGGGACCCTTCAGAAAACAGAGCAATTCTGTAGTGACATTGTCAGTGTGATTTCAGCCCTGATGGTGAAGAGAGAATATTTCATCCAGAGTCCATCTGTGTCACCACTGAGGATGTAAAAATGGCCAAGGTGCTTCAGACACCTGGACCACCTAGCCCAGTGCTCTGTTCCCAGTAGTGCCCCTAAGAAGGCAAGGGTGAGAGCAGGGCAAGCATATGTGATAATTTCTTCTTTGAGCTTCCAACTATTTTCAGCTCAGGGGATTTCCTGGCTCTGATGAAGTTTGTCTGTTTTGTAACCCAGGGGATTTCTATACTAAGCACTTGTCCAGTGTCCCCTCAAGCCTATATAAACTTTTTGTGTCCACATAGCTCTTTGGTAAAAGCTCTACGGGCTCTCTAATTGCTGGGTGAAAAAACATTTCTCCATGTGGCAAACCCAGCTCCGTTTAACTTCATCTGGTGGCTCTGGTTCTTGCATTGGAAGAGGGACTGAGCAGCCATTCGCAATCTATTACTACTATGGATTTTATAGACCTTCATCATAGCCCCACCAAGTCCAGGCAGAAGAGCCCGAGCCCACTCAGCGATTCCTCATATGAAAGCCATTTCACACCTTCAATCATTCCTGTTTCCTTTATTTGAGTCCCTCTTCCAGCTCAAGATGGGTACAGTACTGAAGGAAGGGGGGAATGAGGGGATTGTACAGTGACGCAATGATGTTCCCTGTTTTGCTTTTTATTAATTTTCCAGACTTTCACTGACTTGAATTGCCCGCTCTGCATGCTGATAACATGAAGCCTGTGTTGCAGGAGAAAAAAGATTTTACTGTATGGTCACTGCTAGAATTAAGTTTATTAGCAATAGATCAGATCTAAGATGAAAGATTACTAATAGAATTCAGACCAGTTCCTGGATTTCTTAGCTCAGGAATAGCTGTAAATTAAGCAGTGCCAAGGCTTGAGCACTGGAGCTCAGTCATTGGCACCGTTGTTAGTGTGCTTCTGGGTATGGTTTTGGCCTGCACCAACCTGCCCTCTCCCAAACAACTCCTGAGCATGCTTCAAGAACTAGCATGGGCCAGGGGTGGTTCCCAAAGCAGTCTGGCTGCAACTCGGATGCGGCTAGTTCCTTCAACTGTGATTTAGAGGATGAAAGAGATTAATACTATAAATATGGCCAGACTGTGCCAGCTGGACTCAGAGCCAGGGAATGGGCCCTGGGTATATCTAGAAGCTTCCTTGTGGGGATGGAATGGTGGTGTTCACAGCAGCAAGGGCAGGATCTAGAACAGGCATGGAAATGGCCAGACCTGACTGTGGGATACTGGGAAGTTAATACCAATGTTGGTCATGCTCTCTGTGTTCAGGGGTAACAATGAACTTCTGTCTCCGGAACTTTCCACCTGCCCACTTTCCTCAAGCATCCAAAATTGGAGATAATTTAATTATTCTAGTTGAGAAGATTTACACATTTATTTTACTGCAGAGCATGAAAGAATCCCTGCTGGGGGGACATGTTGATTTAATTGATTTGGTTGCTAAGCCAGTTTAAGGAAATCCATATATAACCGTGTGGAAAGCAGTCCTAAGTGTCGGTTGCTTTTGACTATGAAGAAAGCCTATTCATGTACTTTACAAGGTAAACACAGATAGGATGTAGAAAGGTGCAAACCTCCTCCGCTTGCCTCAGTGGTGTGTTACCCTGAAGCATTTCAACTGCTTTAGCTGTTGCCACTGCCATACTCACTTTGCTGATCTATCCTAATGTATCTCTTCTCTTTCACTTGCAGGAGCATTGGCAGCATAAAAAAAAAATTCCATTTAAATTTTTTTACCATCTGGGGTAACAAATAATACATAAGGTAACTGTAATGGAAAGTGAAGAGGGACAGGAAGTTTCTCATTTATTGCAGTTAATTTACACTGTGCATCAAGAGCATTTACATACAGTTAATGCACAGTTGGCAGTGGTTCCCCTGTTGTTTGTGTGGATCTTTTACACAGCAACAGGCAGAAGAAAACATTTGATGTTCTATAAACATCAAATAAAAGATAAAAGAAATTAGGCACAGAGAGCAGAGATTCAGGTCTAGTAAGTAAAACTTCAAGTGCTGGCAGAGACTAAGAAAAGTCTCTGGAGGAGGATTGCATTCGATGTTTCATGAAGAGTTGTTTTTATGAAAGCTGGTGAAATAATGACCATATTTATTTATTGATACCGGTTCAGTGAGGAGAGGCCAACATTCCCAGTGAATGATTTGCATTAGTCATCAATCATTTATTTTATAGCTGTGATGTACAAAGAAGCTAAAAGGATGTTAAACACCTAAAATCAAGAACTCAGCAGTTGGGAAATACCAAAATTAAGGTTATTGACTGGAAACATGGATAAAATGGAACAATTTAGAAGTGGCGGAGGCAACGTGCACTAGGGAAACAGTAAGAAGTGGACGTTTCATCCTCCTGTAAGGTGGTGCTCGCCTTTCTACAGCTTCAAAATGTTAGTCATATAATCCACAAACTCTTCTGTCAGTCTGGGTCTAAAAAATTACTCCTTTTATGTTGATATTTTAATGATGAAATCTGGAGACTATTGAATGTCGACTGTACCTGAAACTCATGTTGACTCTACCTGAAACAAGTGCTGCACAGTTTTCTGCTGGCTTTAGACTCTAGACCCTTGCCAAAATCCAGAAGCCCTCAGATCATCATGTCCTTTTGGCCTCCCTTTCCAAGAGACTGGAGTTCTTGTCTTCATCTTTGTCACTCATCCCCAGTAAACTGCAGGTTATGTCTGTATTCCCCAGACACATCCCTGGCTGCCGAGATGAGCAATTCCTGGGGATGCTTTTACGAGTTACAGAGCCCCTTGGCTGACTAGGACTGTTCATGCTGTTATTTTCCTGCTCTGTCCTGTCCTGGGGCTTTTGCCTTCTGTGCTCTGCCTGGTGCTCTGAGCAATGCCTATCTCCTCCTGATGTCTACCAAGTTATTACGGATATCTGAAATCAGCCAGCCCCAGTTCTCCTTTTCTGAAAGCCACCAGTGACTGTACAGTGTCCTCAACATCCCTGGCAGCATACATGTATAGTATCTCCTCTGAGGCCTTCCAGGATGAGAAAGAAAGTGAAGTCACAAAAATTTGTGAAAGAAATTGGTTTCTGGGGGGAAAAAAACATGTAATAGTTTCATTCAGTGATATATGAAGCATTGTATTCCCAAAGGATGAACTCGTGTATGTAAAGGCTTTCACCTGCAGGAGGCTGAATTTGGAGCCTGCAAGGGTGGGGACACCTTATGCTTGACTATGTGGCAGGACTGGGAATGTTATACACACCAAGGAGGCCACAACACAAACCCATCTTCTTGCCTGTAAGAGAAAAAGAAGAAAGGAAAAAAATATCTTGATTGTTTTATCTGGGAAAAAAAGAAGAGATTACATGGTGCATGAAGAAACTTATTTGGAGGGACACTTGTTGGCCTTGTGAAGATGAAAGCAGACTCATCTTCTGCTGAAGCTTTGCGTCATTTTGGTTTTCAGGTTTCCTATTGCTGTGAAAGTCAGTGCACTGAGGCATAGGAGTCAGCTGGAGGAGAGATACTCTCATATCCTTCACTGGAGAGCCAAGTCCAGCACATGGACCACAGGTGAATGGCAGTGTGAAGCAGGCAGGTTGTGACATATCCCCCAGTTAGAAGTTGTGCGGGGCACAAAGCCCTGCTCTGCTTATATTGCCATAGCAGCACCTAAATCTTGTGGGTGTGTCTGGTACTTTCCTATCCATCTCTTGGATGATTTCTAGTGATGGGGTACCCTGACATGCTGCACTCAGCAACGTGCCTGAGCAGGTGAATGGTAGTTTAGGCGTCAATTTATTTGATTGTCATAGTAGTGAAGTTCTTTGTTCTTTCCTTTCCCTTCTTTCTGTTTGATCATCTGTGAGCCCTGTGGAAGCCAAATGGGCTCTGAAAAGTAAAGTTATCTTCATTTGCAAGGAGTTTTCTAGCTGTAAGGTGTAGCATACCTAGCCTTATGCATTTAGAAATGATACTTAACACCCAAAAATTCATGTGATTGACTTTTTTTAAAATCATGGGGTTTTGAAGTAATACCTTTTTAAGTACTTTTTATTTTCTGTCTTTTTTTTTTTTTCCCAGGCCTTAAGTTCATATTTTCAGACTTGTCTCTGCAGGCATAAAACCTACTTTTTCTTTTAATGAAAGCTGAGATTTTCACAACTCCAGAACCTGGAGCTCTGAGCAAAACAAACATTAATTATGAGAACTGGCAGTACTGAGAAGGCAAAGTCTTCAAAATGCCTTCTTGTCTCTACTAGCAAAACCTTTCTCTTGCTGGATTCAGCTAAAACCAGCCACTCTTCACCTAGATGATAATTTAAGGTACACCAAGACAGCTGGAAGGGGATGCAGAGGGTAGCTGATGGTGAAATGTGGACATCGGCACTGTTTCTGTTTTAGTGGCTGTTCTGCTTCCCTGTGACCATACAGAGCCCCAAGAGGACATATTGGTACCTGTCCCTTGGGATGGGCAGAGGAGGAAGAGAGCTTTGAGATGTTTTAGAAAAGAGTAATTCTGGTCTGTAAGAACTCATCCTGATACTTTCTGAAATCTGGTCCGTACTTCCATCCACTTGAAACAGAATATTAATATTGAGCCAGCAGATACCTTAGAAAGCTTTAGAAAGAAAAGCATACATATCATTCTTCAGTGGTTGTTGCTTTTTCTGATTTTTGTACTGCAGATGTATTTATATACTGCAGTCCAGATCCAAACCACCCTTGGGCTAAATACTGGGCAGGCATATAACAAGTACATACTCTTGGCAAGTATATGTCTGTGGAAAAAAGGTGGTTACCCACTAGAATAGAGACCGATCACCCATTTCCTTAGTCTTCTAGAAACCCTTACTTGTATTCTTATGGAAGTCACAGAATTTGTTATCCAGTTATGTATCTGTGACCTTCTCTAGTTGGCTGTAATATATGAAGAAATCAGGAAAAAAAGGTCTTGTTTAAAAATCTAGGCTTATTCAAATATAGTTTTCATTCAGCCCAGAATACTTAAATAATTTGTTTGCAAAGTTAATTCTAGTATTTCCATGTTGCCATGTTCAGAGGTGCAACAGTTCAGTGGAGACAGTCTTTTCAGAGACATGGTTATTGATAGAACCTATATCCTGCACTACAGCTGTAATTTATGAGTGACATGATCAGGAGTTTTTGTCTTACCAAATAAAGAATATAATAAATTTGTAAGATCCTCAATGTAGCCTCTGCAAATTTCTCTAGAGGGATATTCCACCCCACAGAAACAGTCCTTCATTGTGTGTTTATGCAGGGTTTATGTCTGTGAAATTAATTGAGTCACAGGTGGTAACTGCGATTATCAGTTAGTATCCTATTTATCTCTTGTAGTGTTACTAATATTTCTGCCAGTGTAAGATGTTTTTCTTTTAGTTTCAGAGGCAGCAAGTACAGGACTGTGAGCATTAAAAATATGCATATATGCATATATATATACAAACACATACATATATATGTGTATGTATACACATAAATATTAAAATATATATTAAAAATATATAATGTATATATCAGAGTTTCAGAGTTTCTGAAAACTCTGTTTTTCAGAGTTTCTCTTATAAAGTTTGAATAAATTGGCGACTCTGGCTGGCTTTTCTGGAGTCTTCCCAAGCCTAAAGCATGTGTGGAAAGTCCCAGGATCACCAGTCTAAAAATGTAAGTTAACCTCATCTTCCTGCATGAGCTCATGTGTGCAGATGCACCCCCCAACCCATGCACCCCACTTCCTTTTGCAGTTGCCGTCCCCGTCAAGCGGGTGCCGTCCCTGCTCCAGCGTCGAGCCCTCGGCACACATTCCTCCAGAGACACTGAGTTCCAAACCTTTTTTAGAAAGACCCTGCTTGTAATTCTTCCAGCTGTAAATACACGATAGATGGATACCAGGCACCTGTTGCCTAATTCCTTGCCAAGTTTTTCAATTTTAAATTGCATTAGATACTTGTTCAGGGGAATCTTTGTAACTTATTAGCTGTCGAATGTGTGGGAAAGTACTGGCCATGTATGGGAATGGCAGAAAACTGCTTTCTGAGGTATCAGAGAAAAGTAATAGCCACACACTTACAGTATAAATATGAAACACCATCTGGTCTTAATTACTGTTGAGTTACATACGTATATCGTGTATGGAAATTATATCCATCAGAGGAAATTCCTCTCAGTTATATACCAATGTAATTCAACTGAATCCAAGGGATTTACTCCAGAGTCACCTTGCTGTAACTAAGAGTAGAGCTTGGTCCATCGACCAACTGCTATGATCCTGTGTAAGGAAGAACACAGAATGAAAATATGTGGCATACACTTAAACTGGGCATTGCTGAGCTTATACCTCAGCAGAAAAATACATATGAGACAGGGACAAGCACATCAAGGGCCTACTTCAATAATATTTAACTGTCCGAAATGATCATTTTAACTCTTAGGAAGAGTTATTAATATTTATTATTTGCATTTTAGTTGTGTCTGTAGGTCTCAGCTGAGAAAGATAACAACAAGATGTAAATCCCTGTGTTCCTGCAATATCCATTAGAGGATCCCCATAGCAGACTGACATTTTAAAAGCTCTGTGGATGGCCAGTATTCAAAGGGAAAAGTCCAAGATGGCAGTCAGAGGTAGCTACAGCTTGCCTTGCACAAGGCTTTTCAAAGAGATCCTGTAGAAATTCTTGGTATCAGACCCTGTACTTCCTAAATGATAATCCTTTTAAAAACACATATATTTTGCTTTCTCTTATTTAATTGTTCCATTTGTATACACTGTCAAAAACAAGGCCAGCTGCTTGTATCCTGTAGTGAAGAAGAGAGTTAATTCATATGCTATACATTTTACATATAACAGTGCAAATATATGCATAATGTTTTTAATACCTAATTTGACAAACTCAGTCTGCAGTCTGAACCTCTGTAATATTCCTCACAGATGCATGGATTTTTCCACTGCTGCATTACTGCACTTCGTACACATACCAAAAGCTTGTAAAACTGAGTCTTCTACCAGTGTAGCTCACTGTGATACACAAGAAACCACAGTTTATCATTTTCCCATTGTTTCTTCCTTGTGATTTTGTCTATGGCAGAACATACTTAACTGCTGTTAAAATCCCTCTGTTGCGCTCCAAAAGTGCATTGTATGCCTAAATCAACTTAGTTATTTTCAGCTTTCTAAAAACAATCTGTATAATCACTCAATGGTCTGCATACTTCTAAGCTGTGCTAAGTTGGCATATAGGTCACCTGCAGGCAATGCCAGCTTTGATTAGCCACTACGGAATCCCAAACAGACTCCGCTTTCGCCATTCCCGGTAAGTTTACATCTCACAGTAACAAAACACACTTTACATACTATTTATAATTCCTTTTTCTAAAAGGACAATATTTCTAAAAAGAGAGAGAGTCTTTCTATACTACCTTAGCTGCAACCTATTTGCTAACCCAGTGATTTGACAGATGAACACTGTATGGTCTTCACCAGTCAAAATAAAGCAAGTAGAGCTGATGCTTGATGGTGAGTTCCCCTCTGCTTCTCAGAGATGTGACAACTTTTGTAGGGTTTTTCAGATTAAAGAAAGTAATATTTTCTTTCAAATTGGTAGCATGAAGCTGTGCAGAAAAAAGTCTAGAGATATTCTTGGTTTAATGTTGTAGCTAGTATAACGTAGAGGTATTTCATCTAGTCTAATAAGTCTGCTCCATCAGTTTTAGAAGAAAATGTGTCTTCTTCTGACTCCTTACCATTATTACATGACTAATAGTGTGTCATAGGATGAGTGAGACTGTTGCTGTAGGTAGAAGTCAGCACTGTAGGAATGCCAAAGTATCGACCTACTGGTGAATATTTAATTTCTTAGTCGTCTTCACATCAGAGAGCAGTCTCAATACATCCTCCCTATCTCTGTGCTAACTAGCAGCCAAGCACATTTTTGGTTTTCCTCTTCCAATGAGCAACACTGAAAGCATGTTGCCTAATTTCTTTGACTTTGCCTAAGGACATTTGAGAAACTGGCGTGATCTCTACCATGCTTTCTACCAAATGTGAGGGTTCTTGAATCTCACCAGGCCTCCATCCCCCATTCTTCATCATGATGCTGGAAGTCGTTATTTTTGTCCTTCTAATTAAATCCATGCATCTTAAAGAAGCCAAGAGTACAAATTATATCCAAACAGACCTTCTAGTGAAGAAAGCCTTGTGTGTGACTTCCTTTCAGCAAAGCACTCCACAACAACAGTAGTGGAAGGGTTCCCATGCGTTTTTGAAGGAGGCCTGTGAAACAGCTTTGAGCTTTTTTCTCTGATTGCTCTTGAGCAGACATTCCCATCCCCTCTAATGCTTTGTTTAGCAGAAATGTGGCAGAATGGGATGTCCCAGTAGGAATAAATTCATTTTGAATTTTGCATGGATTATAGGTATGGCTCACTGTGTTCTGCATCTCACTATGAATCAACCTTCTTCTGCAGTGATGTCTGAGACGTACATCTTACTGCAAAGAAGGGACTGTAAAAGGGAAAATCTTGTAAATTGTGGGGTTTTGGACCTCTATGACAGAAGAATGCCTTGTCCCTGGGATCATTTCTGCCTATCATCACATAATTTAGAAAAAAAAGGACCAGGTCCCTTCAGAAAATCCGTAAGTTTCACTTAAAGGTTCTGGTGCAAGTAGTTTCAAATCAATAACACTTCGAACCTTGCAGGTAACTTCTGAACTTACATATTAAGTTCATCCCAAGGATCTAGGCTCTCTCCTGTGGCCACAGAGATAGGGAAGGTTGACTGTAGAGGGTGCTATGAAGGGTGCTATGGAGGGTGCTACATATGGAAATTCCTCTTCTCAGGCACCATGGTTGGGCAACTGCTGCTAACTGTGAACAACTTAAAAATGGAAACGATTTCCACAGACTAGAATATTTGTCAGGCAAAGGGGTTAAGTCTACTCATAAACTGTGGTTTTAGGAGAAGTAGTCTATACTATGTCCCCCAAATTCTATTGACTTTTGTCCCTAAGCTGCCTTGTATTCTAAAAATCAGACAGTTGGAAAAATACAGTGAGTCAATAAAAAAAGTATGTTAATGAAAAGAAAATGTATACAGTTGTTATATTCAGGGTACAAAACATTACATGGTAACTGGTTTCTATTACTGCAAAAGAAATCTATAACTGTGTTAACTGCACTTAGCATATGTTTAATTTCGTAATTCTGTTTTCACTTATGGCACATTTTAATTCCTAACCTGTGATTCTCCCCTAAATATGGTCTGCTTTATGGAAAAATTAGGACCTTTACTCTGGAAACTATGAGTGTTTTGTTCCAGTAATGAAGAGTCCCTTGTTTCCTGTCCCACACAACTCCTGGTGTATAGCTGTCTGGAGTCTTTGTCTCCTTTAGCAGGAATTAAAGAGGAACTCTACTTATTTATTTATATGAATATGTTGTTTCTAATGATGTGGCAACTACTGGGCCTTTTAATCTTTCTCAGCAAATGCAAAATTGACTGTGCTAACAAAGAATGCAAGTTATCTTCGGTAATCAGTTGAAATATCTACTGCTCAAATTCCAGGTTTCCTTTGATTTATCAATGTCACATTTCACATTAAGGCACCCCACTGTCCATTTTCTTCATTTCCTTTCTAATTGCAGCTCCTCAGCTCAGTAATTCGCAGTCGCACCTTTTTTGAAGTCTTGTTTTTAGTTTATTCAGCAAAGTGCGAAAGTATCATGATGGCTAGCCTTTCTGAGAGCAAAGTAGTACAAAAAGCTTTCTTCTCCTTCATCTTGCAGTTGTGGATCAGTGATGAAAAGACAGTTTAGTACTGCACATGGTAAAAGGGGCTAGCCTGTATTTGTATGTTGTTGTTGATTCTTACATTAATGTCTTGCAAACTACAAATTGTGGCAGGAAAAGTGACATGTGAGCAGTCATGTGAACAGACAAGCAATGCTTTCATTCAGGGAGGTTTAAACAGGCTAAAAATTGGACTGGACGTGAATGTTTTGCACTGATAACATCAGTTGGGCTCTGCTGCAATTTCATTACAGCGTTTCTGATCATATTATTTCATGTTTTTCATTAAGCTGAGGTACGGTAATCAAGCCCAATGTTTCAGCTATGTAAGGAAAACATGAGCTGCCTATCTAAGCCCATTGAAACTATCCTTACATGCACTATGGAAACATACACCTTCATAAACAAAGTGCACATGTTTCTCTGATGCCTAATCATGTTCCTCAGAAATAAAATGATGATGCTATATATGATTCTTAAATGAAATATATATAGAAACAAGCTGTTCCATAAGCAATGTAAGTAATGAAGCCTGGTTTCCTTAAGATTTGTGTTCATTGTCCTCAAATCCTCAAATTCAGTTCCCTCTGAGTTTACAGTAACAATGACTCACCCATTGTGGATAATATTAGAAGTAACTCAGGGCTTAAAGAAAGCCATGTTTCTACAGTATGGCATAGCAATGTTTGTTAAATCTCTGCAGGGAATTTCTACTTAATCATCCTACATGCAGAACTGGGTAGTATCGTTTAAAACCAGAAGACTCCAAACTTCAACTGCAAACTTAAACATAAATGATGTCAAGTGTGCAAAGCAGTTACTTCAAGCCCAGGCAAAGGGCACTCCTTGCATCATGCAGGGGGTGAACTAGTGCTGTCAAGTGACATCTCCAAAAGAGCTCCTCGGGCTTCAGCACTTACCTGGGAGATCCACAGCTTTGCACGAGAAGGGTGGCAGATGCATAAAGGAAGAAAATGGGGAAAGATGAGCCCATTTAGGGGTGCTGTGTCATTTGTCCATTTTGTATAATGAATAATTCCATGTTACGGAATTTCCATATCATGTAATTACTGCTGATTTACACGCAGGTGCTGAGATCACAGCTGGGCTCAGTCTTATAACTGGCAATATGCCTGCCATCCTTAGATGCAGACCTGTCTAGTCATAGATACAAATAGAGATTTACTGTCTTTAAGATCATGTTAGAAGACCTCTGACAAGGGATGAGTCTCAAAGAGATCCTCTGTGAAGTTCCTAGCAAAAGCCATCAAAATAGTTAAAAGAGGGGGGGGGGGGGGAAAAAGGAAGCTGAGCACGGCAACATGGGGGTTTGTAATGCTTAGTTTTCAGGACCCCATCCTCTTCAGGGCTGTTGTCCTTTCGTGAATGGGAAGAATTAGGTTGTGATCCCAAGCAGCCCCTGTTGTGATCAGGCAGTGTGCTGGGAACTAGCCCTAAGGAAAAGTAGAGGATGTGGGCATTTGCCCATCTCTAGAGCTTATTCAAAGATGCTGGATGGCATATGAGTCAGGCTGCAGAATCTGAAATCTTTCTCTTGTGGGAGAGATTAAAACTCTTTCTTTCAAAACTGAAGGAGAGATCCCTCGCCATAGTCATCCAAGGGTCCCTTTCTGTCAGCATCTTATTTACAGCTCCCTAGCAGATACAGCACTGACCTACTAAGTAGAGGTCTCTCCTTTTCCTTTCGGCATCATCCCCAGCCAAACATAAAGAACTTCAACCGCTACATTAGAAACTGTTTTGGGTGACATACTCTTTACTCTTCACTCTTCCCAGTACAGTACAGTATGCCTTTGCAAAAATTGGTTAAGACTCCTTGGCCCAGCAGGAGAGACCGCAAGCACTTGGGTGCTCTGCGACGCACTCTGGTGCTATGGCCCTGGGCTGAGAACTGGGAGAACTCAATTCTGGAGTGTGGTCCTGGGATTGTGTCTGTGTGTTGTGGAAGGGCTATTCCCTGTAAGACAATTGCATCTGGGGGAGGAGGAGAGGAGGGAGATGTGAGTTTGCACCTCATTGGGCAGGGGAGAGACTTGAATGTGGGACCCTGAGAACTGGCAGAAAATGGGGAAGAAGAGAAAGAGGGTGGGAGCACAGGCTTGGTCACCACACACTTCCCACAGGCTGTGTTATCAGCGTGAGCACTGATACACCTGGGAGGAGTGGGGAGCCCAGGCCTGTTCTCAGTCACAGAAGTCTCCACTGCTGCCCAGGTGAACCCTGGAAGGCAGACGCACACAGAAATGCACATCCTGGAGCTCAGCCAGGCTCAGGCATGAGTTATGTACCCACCTGCTCTTCCCTGGCAAGACAGGTACTCTGGAGGCTGTGCAAACCCACAATTTTAAGGAGCAAGCCTGGATTTAAAACTCAGGACTTAGGAACTTGTAGAGTACAGGCACCGGGGTTAGATAGCAGCTGAGCAGGCCTGTGAACACTGCTTATATTAAGGCTAATCCTAATCCTTAATGAAATAACTTCCATCTTGGTACAACTCTGTCTTCTCTGGCCATGGAAAGAGAGAGAATAACCTGCTTATCAAAACCACGTTCAGACCTGATGTTGGCTTGATAATGGTATGTGCATGTGCCAAGCTTACCTGCTGCAGCTGAAGTAGCGGAAGACCAGGAGAGGTTGGAAATTATATCTGTTGGGGAGCAGGAGAAGCAAACAAGATACTCTTTAGACACGAGTTAGAGACAAGTCTACCCTGTAGTTTCTTCTCTTACTTTCCTCATTTATTCTTCCTCGTCTGTAGTTGCCATTCCTCTGGGGGAGAAGGAAACACTAACAGATGTCTGAGATCCCTTCTCACATCATGTCTTCTCACGTTGCCCTCTCAGTAACACTAATAATGAGTCTGGCCTCAACACCCCATTTATTTCCAGCTCACACTCCTGTCTCCATTAGTTTTCCCCTGATGACTTTGCGTGTGTTTCCAGTGCACCTAGCAAATGGTCCACAGATCCTGATTACGGATCTTTGCACTAACTCATTAATAACAGCAGTACACAAAAGAGATGAGTGTATTAATCAGATATTTTAAAAGCTGCCAATCCCCATCTCTGAGTTTCCTTCATGTGTCTGTTTTTTAGATTGCTATCCTTCATGGTAGAAACTACCTTTACTTAGTGTGTTACCCACTGCCAAGAATGGCACTGATACAAAACAAATAGGTAATAATCTGTAGTCTCGATTAATACCTATGATAATAAAAATAAATAATACATTTAGCAGTTTACAAATCCTGGCTGCCAGATGGTTTCTTCTGCCATTGCAGATCAATTTGTGACCTTTGGCATTATATATGTCCCATGAAGTTTGTGCGTGCATTATTACATCTTTGCTTTTTAACCGCTGTTAGTATAAGAATGAACTAATCAGAAGTCTCTGAACGCTAGTCTAATAAAACTGGATGAAGATGGATCATGAGAATGACCTGAATGCATAAGGGATTTATCATATAACTATGAGAAAACATGTTGGACTATTTGTGACTAATATTTTTGTTTGATTTATGGGTTCTGTCACCTTTTATAATCTTCAAATTAATACAAATCACAAGACTTTTACGTTCTGCTAAAACAAAAAGATTTTTTCCATTGGCCAACTTTATCTACATGAACTTTTCAAGCATTTTAAAAATCCAAAGTTCCTGAAATTTTTGAGCTAGGTTATGATTTGCTGAAATAATAAGGGACCCTATGGGAAAACTGATTATTTTATTCTGCTTAATTTGCCCTAATATGCTTGTTTTTTTTTTTTTTTAGTTTGTTTTTAAATTCTGGGCCTGAAACAATACAAATTCTCCCCACAAAATGTAAAAATTTGTGTTCTTTTTCAAAAATATCAAAGAAAATGCTTTTTTTTTCAAGTGTTTTGATTAACTAACTGTAGTATGGTACAAATCAACAAGATGGGTTTCACAGGAATAGCTTACTCTTTTCCAGTTAGAAATAATTTTAAAAACATAGAGGTAAGAAAAGTAGTCTGCTCAGGGAGAACTCCTATAATAACTAAAGAAGGAGATGAAGAGAGGGGAGGGGAACTGAAATCCATAACTGAAGAAAAAACTGTTATTTAACACCTAAACATATGTGTGCATATAAAAGCATACCTTATAAGGTAATGCTTAGTTTTTAGAACGATATAAAAATCTTTGACATTTTTCGCCTGAAAGAATGTGCAAAAGATGCAAGATCGTGTACCCCAACTGGCTCCTCTCTGTCTGGGAGGTGAGTTGTTTGGGATGTCTGTGAATAACGGCATTGCTGCACAGAGCTGAGATGGGCTCTGGTGTTGCACCATCACTGAGCTCTTTGGTAGATAATTACGGTCTGGTTGAAGCCCAAGGGACTGCTGGTTAGATCCATCTGTCTTCGATTCTTTCTCATGGTTTTCTCCAATAAGGATCTTTTTATTTTGCTTTCTGCTGCCTACCACATTTCCTGGAATGAGAGATCTCTTAGGATGCAAAGCTCAGAAACGAATATGCTGATTGTGTACAGATAAACATATAGTGAAATACAAAGCTAACTGCACGTTGCTAACTGCAACTTACTCTGCTTGGCCAATACTTGACTTGTGTCAAAGGGCTTGTAGGCTTCCAAAGAAGCTAAAAAAGGAATTGGATTGTTTCAAGTGATTTGAAAAGTTTGTGGGTAAGATGAAAACCCACCATGTTTTCATATGGGTATAAAAAATACAAGAGAGATACTCTTTTGTGTTAGCATTTATACAGTGTTAGGAAGACATTCATCCTATGAAGAAACAACTCTACCATTACCTATTGTTGGGGTTCTTCCATGTTCATATGAAAGTCTTACTACAACAACCTGTGGAGATTGGACACTGCTGTTCTCCTGGTATATCTTGTAATTTCCAAATTCCTATGATATAACAAATTTAAGACAACCGTACAATAAGCTGGTCCTGAAACTCATAGTAAAATGTTGAAGTGAAAAATACTGCTCCTTGGAAGAACAATTTTGTACAGTAGCTACTGTTGACTATTGAACCAGTAACAAGTGGCTGATTACCATAAAACCCCCTTTGGAAAAGGCTTTTATCACATTAAATATGAATTTTGATTCAGCCTGTCTTTATCCTTTTATTATGTGCCATTGAGGCACATCAGTAAGGGAAAAATTTTGATTGTGCAAACATTCATAGATATTTCAGAGTCAAATGCAAGAGTGAAATTCCTTTGAGGCAGAAGTTTTTTATGACTCTCAATCAGCAAACAGATATAGCATCCCATGAGTTAAGTGCCCAACACTGTGTCTAAGATGTGGTGTTCAATTCATTGATTATCCTTGGGTTGTCATTAGGTCTTAAATCTTCATTGAAAAATGAATTATAATTTGAATTATAATGGGGAAATTTTCAGTAATTACTAGATATTTTGCTGTCTTTATTTACAGAAATGTATTTTTGTGCCTGATGTAATTACTTTTTTTTAGGAAAAAATCAATAGCTTTAATGTCAGCATATCAGTAATGACATCTGCTAAATATGAAATGGTAGTTCAAAAGGAAAACAAAACCAATAATAGGGAATAATTTTGCTTCAGGAACAGAGGGAAAAATAACACAGAAAACATTAGTAGGCCATTATGTAGTTATCTATGTGGTACGTGTTCACTTAGCATGTGGGATACTGTGTCCATATGTGGTGACTGCAGACCAGTCAGGACCCAGTGAAAGTAGGAAAAATTCAGGGAAGGGGAATATTAATAGCATATGGAGGAAGCAGCAGCTCTTCTGTGAGGAGGGAATACAGAACCTGGTTGTTGTGTGAGGTGCTCCCAGTTATCTGAAGGGAAAGGACACAGCTCTTCACCTCTCCATAGCCCCAACGTGAACTTGTGCCTGAGACTGCCTGGAAACTACTGGGTTTTCGGAAGAATGGTGCCCCAGGAGGGCCCACGGGCAAAGACAGTCTCAGATTTGCCGTCTGCTGAGGGCTCTGCTTCTGTACCACCACTAAGCCAGAGGGTTGATTTCACTGAGGAAAAAAAGAGAGTATGGTCTCTGAGAGAACTATACAAAATAGTGGTAAGGTGCATCTGTTTATCCTTTTTCAGCAACAAAAAGCAGAAGACAATGAAGTCAAGAGGAAAGCTGTGAGCCCTGTTGTCAGGCAATAGGCAGACCTCAGCTGAGTTCAGTGACTGGCTCAGTCACTTACACCAGTTAAGAATATAACCCAAGAGACATAAAATGAATAAGTCAGTCCTTAGTGAGTTATTATGCTCTGGAAGTTTTTCTGCATTTCAGAGTTGGACATGGTCGTAAAGCGCACGTGGGTTTTGGTTCTTCTCTACTCTGAAGAACTGAAATAGGATGGAAAATGATGACAGAGCAGGGCAGTTTGTCTCAGCCACTTTTGGGGTTTTTTTTTGGGTTTTTTGTTTGTTTGTTTGGTTGGTTTGTTTTTTGTTTTTTTTTGTTTTTTTTGAGAAGCAGAGGAGACTCTGACTCAGAATATGTAATACAGAGAACATCATAGACTCTGCTTCTGCTGTGGCCCCCGGGAACTCCTGCTGCAGCCTTTTGTTGTTGTTCTGGTCTGGTAGCAGTCTACACTCACTCTGCATGGGTAAAAATGACAGATGACGTATAGATACTGGAAGATCAAACTTTAGAAATTCTTTCCAATTTTTAGGGTGTTACTGGCTCCAACAATATTTCCTACAGTTAATATTGGAAATAGTTCTACAAAAGGTTATTCTATCTTAAGAATACCTTTTGTGGTAAAGAATGAAACAAATCAAAACCATATAATATAGACAGAACATTACAAAACATTGTGAAAATAGTATTTAAAATTACTTTCAGGTCTCATGCTTCATGGATTCATTTGTGGCAGCAAATTGTATGTGTTGTTACCAGTGGTGCCCTTCATCTGGGGTTCTGCCTACCAGGGGCTGCACCTCTGTGTAGTGAAATGACTGCTCCTTACTGCAGAGATTCTTCAGCCTCAGCGCTGAGCTAAAAAGGAATTAATTTCCATTTCCTATCCCAGGGCAGGTATAGTAATGAAAAAGGCTGAGGTTGGCAAGTGATTCTAAGCTCTCTTTTAAAATAAGGTTCATCAAGCCTTAGTTCAAAGGAATTTGGGGCGGACTTATAAGAGTCAATGAAAGACATGCAAAAATGGGCTACGCTTAGATATTGCAATACTATGTGCCTTGCAAACGTATCCCCTTCTTTGCATACATCTAAGAGGAGGTGCATGAGGCTGTTCTTCACATACCTAGTGACACATTTACTACAGACTCAGACATCCCATCCTGAAGTGCCCAGCACTGATCACTGCCATGGAGAAGACCCAGGACAAGGTGAACCTCTGGGGTCACATCACATGCCTCAGGTGAAATTTAATAGGTTTTTTGTTGCTTAACGGTAATTTATAAATCAGCTTCTGACCCCAGCTTAATTCCTCTAACTTAATCTCCATTGTTTTATCTTAATTTGTATTTCTTCAGCACCTCATTTAGTCCATGACAGATTTGCCTGGTGACTAATTTGAAGAAGATGTAGGAAAGCATTGGTTGGAGGGAGAGCAGCAATGTGCCATTCTCCAGATTCCAGCCTGACCGGGACTTGACCCTTTTGTGCTTTGCTGTGTTGTTTTTTTTTTTATTTCAGAAAGTTTTGATGATGATGCTGTTCAGGAAACAGAGCAAAACCCCATTGTTTTCCGAGATTATCTCCTCCGATGCACTCCTGAAGTATATTGCTTGGTCCGACTGCAGATCAACCACAAATGCTAAAGCAAATAATACTGTGGGAGCCTGAAAGTGCAAATGCCGTTCAGAGTAGTCACACATACTTTGATGTGGGCACTTGCTTTATATTTCCTGCATTTTTTTCTCTAACCATAGTTTTGGCTTTAACTGTTTTCACCCAGTCTCTCAGGTCAGATTTCTGTGCCATTGAATGACAGTGTATAAATGTTGTGCACCTGATGATCTGCTGTGTACTGTACCATAACTTAGGGCACCAGTACCTAAAATGAAAGCACGGATTTGGGAGGATTCAAATGTCAAATGCATTCGTGGGTCACTAGGGAATACGAAGCTCTGGGATTAATTTGTTTGGTTATAGAGACAGGTATTACCCAGTAATCCAAACCTCCAAACTAAAAAAATTAAGTACTTGACTCTGGATTTTAACTCTGGCACATCAGCAATTTGAGCCAATGTGAGAGGCTTGTTATGGTAGAGAAGCTAGGGATAAAGGAGTGGGAAATGCCTTGTTTTGAGCATATTATTATGCCTTTGTAGTGGAGGAATCAGAATTATTTACCTTCTCTCATGCTGTACCATTTTCTTCATCTCTTTACTGAGCTGGTTAAAAACATACTGTAAACCTATTTGTGCAGCAAAAAGAATGATATCTAAAAAGTTATTAATAGCATATGTGCACCAATTCTTGACATGTTCTTGCCAGCACTACAGTATTGATTAATATCTCCCATACCTTAGGTATTATTCTCTCTTTTTCTCTCTCTAAAGGAACAATTTCTTTTCTTATTTCATGCACCATGAATACTTACCACCCACATACTTATTTCTTCCTTTTGGCAACCTTACTTCCAAGTTGCACCAACCACATGGATTGAGATGGTCTTTAAAAATACTGTGCAGGTCATACGAGAATTGAAAAATCCATAGCACAAAGACCATGCCAAAAACTTGCAGAGCCTTTCTTTTTGATTTCATTCATTTTGACTTTCTTACCACCTATGTGAAAGCAAGAATAAAGCTTGTGTGGAAAATGGAGGAGTACTGTTCCAGCTCTGTGTGCAATCCTACCACAGCCAGATGTTCTACCTGAGTGGTCAGCAGTGCAAAGCTTGATATATAGCACTTAACCTGTCTCCTCCTTGTCCACCTTCCCCCCCTAAATATCCCTCCTGCCTGGTGTCCTAACGAGACTAATTCTTGCCTGCCACAGTGCCAGCACCAGTGTGCCCACCTGCACGCCCAGCAGCTCTGTGTTTGGAAGCTCTTCTCTCCAGCTACAGAGGCAACAAAATCAAGGTTGTTTTGGGTAAATAGTAGGATTCATGAAAGCCTAAAACTGAGAGGAAGTGGAAGGACCATCAGAAGAGTATAAGAATGACCCAGCCTCTGCTGGTCATTGAGTCATTCTGGCTCAAGCCCAACTGTGTGGCAAACCTTCTTGATTACTTGAAAACCCCTAGCAAATATCATTTTTGAGTAGAGCATGGCTGACAGGTGGTTTGGTGGGAATGTAGCGTTAAGTAGGATGTGAAGCGAGGCAATAGCCTGGGAGACAGTCCAATTAGCAAGTGGACGTACGGGTAGGAGAAGAGGACCATAGTCCATGGTGGAGGGGAAAAGTCATGAGTAGACTCAATATTTGGAAAGCAAGGTAGAATATGAAGAAAACATTTCATGAAGGAAGAGAGGGAAATAGGGGCACAGTGGATGCCCTAGCATAAGGAGCTTGGTATAAGTCAGGGTGAAACAGAAAGTACTTCCTCTGGTTTGCTTTAAACCTGTTTTTTCATCGGGTGCCTTCACTGTCCAGTTTCAGTGGGTGGCTCTTTTTACTGCAATAACCAGAGAACAGCAGTTAATAAACACACCATCCGTTACTTTATTGATTTCCATCATACCCTCTCACAGTCACCTCCCCTCAGAGATGAAGCATCCTAGTCTATTGAATCCCTCTTTGTCTGGAAGCCACTCCGTATTTCTCAGCATCCTCATCTTTCTTTATTTGTTTTCTGGGTTCTTCTTTGAATGGAGGGCCAAGGAAAGGAAAGAACAGACAGACCAGAACTGCATTCTGTATTATGAATATTCATAGCCATATTGATTCCCTCTATTCCCTTCCTAATCCTTCTCAATTATTGAGAGGTCAGTTATGCCCTCACCTCTTCCAGTAATGCCGAAGAAAAATTTTTGACTGAGTCAAAAAACCCCCACCAAACCCCAAACCCAAAAAGCACAACCCATGAAAAACTATTGGTTTGATTCTGGAGAAAATATTATGTGTTCAAAACCATGCAGCCATTTCCTACAAGAATGTTGATCACACATCTGTTTTCTTGAAAAGCAAAAAAAAAAGCGAAAAAAACCAGCAGGGTCTCGAGTTAATTAAATGGCATTATGTCAGCAGCACACAGGAAAGATGCACAGCAACAAGGAGAGGAGAATCTGACACAGAACTTACCACATTAGTTGTCTGCTTTGTCCATAGGAGACTTGGACAGAAATTAAAGCACCTGTATGGCAGCTGATAATGAAGGATAGATTTCATAGCAGTGGAAACAGGCCTAAACTATTTAGTTCCTAGTGTTTCAGGGACTGTTTAGATGTAGATTTTTGGCTGAGGTGTGGTTTGGAACAGTTTCCAGCTTTGGCTTTTTTCTTATGATTCAAGGCATTTGGGTTCTATTTTGCTGTAGACTTGGTAGACATGCATATACTTCAAGGACAAGCAAAATATATAAAGTGACAGATTGTATATAATGAAAATTTGATGGTGACCTTAAATTCATAGTAAATATCTCAAAGTATATACTCCATATTTTTTCCTGAGCTAGAAAAATATTATAATAGTTTCCTTTCCCTTTAAGGAAGGACATGCAAAAAAGCAATCCCAGTAAATATGTAGTACTTCATAAAACTTTCCTAAAGTTAGGGTTTTTTTTTTTCCTTTATATAACCATGTGCAACTTCCACAAAATCCATAATAATGCAGAGAAAGTACTCTGGTTAATATTATTTATACTAAAATAGTGTTTGCCTGTGTATTCTGGCACCTAGTTTATCTATGCTTTTCTTCTAGTTCTTTGAACATATGCAATTATTCTGGTTAGCCATGTGTTAGGCAAGTATCTTCTCCTGTGATATCTTTGAAGAACTATGTTTTTCTTGCTACTTATTCCAAAACTGCTGCAAGTCTGTCTCCCAGGAGACACAATAGAGTCCAGATTCATTGGTTATCTTCTGGGATGCGATGCCCAGAACATAGCCTCTGATTGGATTTGAAGTGTGTCAAGATCACCACTGGAAGTGAAGACATTCTTACCCTCCCAAACTCTAGCAATAGAATAAAAATCTGATACTGCGTTCCCAGTAGTAAAAATGAGATGGGGAGTAAGTATCGGACAGTCAGGCGCATGTGCGTTTGTTTCTGTGCGTTTGTGTGTGAGAAAGAGAAGATGGGAAGAAGGAAAGTTAGTTCTCCTCCCTTCAGAAAGATGACCATGATTAGAAATGCCCATGCAGACAGATTATTCCTTCATTATCCTCCCACCCAATAACCAAATATCCTCCTTTCTTTTCACTAACTCCAACTCTTCCAAACCCCATCCTCAAACCTCCAAATTCTCTTCCATCCAAGCCCTAATCCATCTTAAAAGCCCCTCCTAAATCTCCCATTCCTCCTCACATAGAAACCTTCTCTGGATCTGCAGCCTTGCACCTAGACACCTCCTTGGCAGATGCTGTAGTCCTCTTGTCTGTTCCTGTGCCTGCTTTTTCTCTTGTTCTTGGGGTGATTTCTATAAGCTGAACACCAGTTGCGCATATCAAAACAAAACTCAGAAAAAAAGAGATGACAACAGGGACATGTGCAGAATAAAATACATGTGCTGTAGCTCAGTGTTGTGAAAAATGGCTTCCTCCTCATGGGGCTCAACTTTGCATTCAACATCTGCTAGGCTACTTAGCTCTTCAGTGGACACCGCGTCATTGCTTCACCAAAAAGGATATCTTTGCATAAAACCTGGGCTATCTTACAGTGATACTTGCCCAATATTTCTACCTCCTTTCTGGCAGTCTGCAGCCTAGGCACTTTTTGAACTAGAGGTTATGTCTGTATCTTCTTGTTTAATGGCCCCTTGTGGACTTCCGTTAATTCGTTTAATTGTACTTTAAAGCTCTTTCGTATTTTAACCCCTACAGCATGCTGCGGGAGGGAGTTCCATGCTTTTTCCTAAGCAAAAAAGCCACTTCAGTAGGGTGCGCAAACTTGGGCTCCGTCATGACACTAGAACCTGCTCTGTGATGAATGTATGAGGGGAAGCCAAGTTCAGTTTTGGCAATTTGTGGGCCAAGCTGTAGACTATGAAATCAAACTCACAGGATACAGAACTACTAAGTGCCAGGATATCTGTCAAAGGAGAGACACAGGTCACAATCTTTTATTAAAAAATTACCCTGTGGCTTAACAATATTTATCATGCTGTCTCCCAGCTACACTCAGCTGACTCCAAAAGCTAGTTGTTGAAGGAAAGCAAATATTTCTCTTCCCAGAAAAGTCAGATTGGGAAAAGGAAATGTCGGCTCAAGGCATGGCTCAAAAAGCTCCTCTCTGGTGGGGTAACACAGTCATGCAGCCACATAAGTTGCTTCTTAAATAATGATATAAAAGTGGCTTTTGTCAGTCACTTGGAGAATGTAGCCACCTCATCAAGCACTGGTGAAGCTAATAAAAAGGGAGGAGTGGGGAGGCTGGAATTCCTCAAAAATCCCTGCAAATATTTGTTTTATTGCATTTCGGATGACTTCCTTTTAAAGTTCCCTACTTGACTGCCCAGAGCATTTCTGTCCTCTAGCCCCTCAAATAACAGTTCAGATAGGAAACTCAGTCCTTGAAAGTCCTTTTCTTTTTTACTGAGGGAAAATGTAAAGTCAAACAACTGCCTGGGATAAGCTGCTTCTTATCTTCATCTTGTAAAACTCCTCCAGGAAAGCTAATTAGAATATGTAAGACAGGGCAAAGAAGCACCAGAAAAGGAAAGGAAAAAGAGGCCTTGAAACCCACAGGCAGTCAGAGGAAACCCTGGCCTTTATAGTTCCCATCAACAGCAGGAGAAGCCTGGAAAAGGTTGCACAGCGAAATACGTGGCTCTGTGATTCATTACTTTGAGGGGAGGTTTAAGACAGCGCAGGAGGCTGAACGGCCCCAGCATCTCTGCGCCTGGGACAGAGCCGCTTGGTCTTGTGGCAGTTGGATGGCGCTCCAGGATCACGGTCTTTCCCAGGGGACAGATCTGGGCTTTAGGCACCCAGACTTTTCTACAAATGCCCCACTGGCAGGGTTGCAGCCTCCCTCCTGCACCTACCCCCGCCAACGGCTCCCAGAGCCGGGGTCCATGCGACAGCAGCTGGGAATCATGGCATTCAGTGACAGCAGAAGGTTGCTAATAAAACAAAAAGGGTTTTTATTATTAGTGCTGTCAGCAGTACGGTGATAACAGCAATACATGTTTGTGGGCCTTCCTCCAGGACATTTTTGTGCGGCGTGAGCGGCTTTCAGTTGAGTTTCCTGACTGGGAATTAGGCGAGGTGCAATTGCACTGTGGCATTATTTCTATCTGCATCTTTGAAACCTCGGGTGGATATATTTGTACCAGGAGATAAAGGGTGGTGATTTTTGAAAATCATCTTGCTGCGAGGGTGACCCTAGAAGAAGTCAGCCCGAATCTCCCTCGGGTGCCCGAGAGCTCCCAGCACCGGGGACCTTGCCAGACTTCACCAGGGAGGCCAGAGGGTAGGCTTCAAAGGACAAATCCCCAGGGAGAATCAGTCAGCATCATTCCCTCATCTCAGAAGATCTGACCCCCAAATTTGAAGCATGTTTCTTTTAAAACAAGGTATTGAAAAAACGTTTTCCCTTTTACTTACCTGCCAGGATCCTACTCCCAGGTTTTGCCTTTCTCCTGCGCGCACTGCTGACATGCCAGACAGCTGAAGTAGGAGGTGTGAGCTTGGGCAAGCCATTAATATTGTGGTGCTTCTGTTTTCCCTCTTGTATAAAAAGGCCATAGCAATCCTTACCTAACTTAGACTGCATTGAGGGGCTTATTATTTGCCGGTGACTTTGAAATCCTTGGCAATGGGGTGCTATCCCATATCACTGCAGAGTGTTGTAAAGAAAGTGATGTGGTGATCTCGGTCACCGTCTGCTGAATCAATAACAAGCCTTCCTCTCTTCTTCTCTCATTTTTGTGGGTTTTTTTTCTTTTTTTTTTTAAATTTATTCAAGCCAGCTCAAGTTCCTGCAGTGCTTTGTAGCCCTCTTTTACTTTTCACATTTAAAATTTTCCATTTTAGGTCATCTTTTGTAGTCTCTCCTTTAGCCCATACTCAGTCCGTATGTGCCGAGTCTCCTCCAATTCCATAAACTCCATGCCTTGCCCATTAATTACCGCTGTGGAGCTTGTCAGATTGCTTTGAGAAACGCCCAGCCCTGGTGATGGTGTGCCATAGCCCCTTGCCTAGCCCAGCAGTAACATCCGCAAAGAATTCCCCTCTGCTAGTGAGCCATGGTGACCTCCCCTTCCTGAAGCCACGCTGGCTATTTTCAGTTAATCTGCGCTTTTCCAAATGTTCTCCCTTTTGACTCTTTTAAGAGTTTCAAAGGCTTTTGCTCACAACTCATGTCAAACTGACTAGTGTGTAGTTTCCTACTACGTCTCTATAGGTTCACTTTTAAAGTTATGGCATTATGTATTAGTCATCCTTTTTCCTCAGAGACCACTCCTGAACTCAGTAAACTTATGAAAACATCTACCAATGTCTTTCCAGTTCCTACTGCTATTCTGTTCAGTATCCTCTGATCTCCTGGGCGCCAGAGACCCAAAACCTGGTCCTGTGGAAGGTCCCCAGGCACATGTCTCACTTTGTTACACCCCTGGGGTTCAAAGAGTATGTGTAGAGGTGCCAGAGGAGTTATTTTGGCTTTGCACAACTGTTTGTGACCTCAAAGTCTGGCCAGATAACATTTGAAATGTAGTTTCTGATATTATGAACAGCAGCAGCCCCTGGAGAGGTGCTGCAATTTACTCTAGGCCTCTTTTATCTACATCTACCTCATAAGGCAATAGCTGAATATCAGTTCCTTAGCAGGACTCCAATGTTACTTTTTCTGTCCAAGTAATTAATTTACCATCTTCTCGTGTAATTATTCACATCCCTGACAATTTGAATTCTGGCCTTTGGTGACATCAAAAAGAGGAAAAAAAGGGGCAAAACCATTGTCCTCTGAGATCATTGTTAGGTTGTTTGATTTCTCTACCTCTGCACTTTCCTATGGCCTGTTCCCATATTCACTATGAATTTCCTGAGTTTATTACATGTGGTTTTGGAATAATCACCATTCCTATAATATGTTTTGCCTTATGCTACTGAGATGTTCTCCCACCCTTCATTGGGTACTTGCTGCGTGGGATTTCCATATCAACATTGTTGCCTATCTCAGCATTTACATTTCTGTTTTTACAAATGAATATTTATATTCTACAGAAGATATTTTCCCCTAATATTTTCAAATCTAAATTTATTTAATAGTTGAACCTATGAAACAATAAGAAGGTATAAATACTATTGTAAAATTTATAGTCATGGATGAGGTTTGGAAGAATGCATTTTAAATTTGAGATCAACAGGAGAAATGAAGAGAAGCAGAATGTACTACTGTAAAGACCATAATGAAAAATTACTCTGAAGGTGTGGGGTTTTTTTCTGAAGGATAGCAAAAAGGCATACAGGATGTTTAAGGAATCTGATTTTCCACCTATAGTGCAATAGCCTTTTTTCATTGCATAATGTGGATAAAGAAAATCTTGACGTAATTCCTTATAGTCCTTCAGAACTTGAAAAAAGGCCAATATTTTCCAGACCAAGTACTAGCGTAGTCTTAGGCCTTCATGGGATCATTTGAAAATCAGTGGATGTTTACGAGCCTTACCTATAACCTGTCCCAATACCCTTTTTAGCAGAAAATATTTTGAAATTATTTCTGCTCTGTCAGTCTGTGTATCTTTTACTAAGCCAGCAATGATTGCATGGTCTTTGAGGACTTTCTCTATTTTTGGATACATTTCTGTACTGCTAGGTGGTTGGGGAAGGCAGCATGTTTGTCTTTTTTTGCTTCTGTTTTTGGTAAAAGTCAGTTTGAGTTCAAGGGCAGACTGAACATTTTCTTGGAAGAGAAACCCAGTGAGGATTATTAAATACACAGGCACCGCATCTTAATCAAGAAGTCCCAAACTGAAAATAGTTGGAAAATGGGAGATTACTAAGGGGAAGTTTCATATATGCCTGTCTTGTTCTTTCTCTTCTTTAAGCATCCATTTAACTACCACAGTTGGAGAAAGCATAGTGCGTTCAACGGACCTTTGCTCTGTTATGTTACGTCTTACTGTCTTTCTTCTAATGCAACATTTTTTTGATAACACAAAATGGATTTGGTTTTACCTGGTAATTTCTCCCCCACTAGGGGAGCAATTCAGGTGCCTGGCACCACTGTAGATGTGCCCAGAGGTATTCAGGACATTTGGGCAGGACTGGCAAATGTAATGAAAATCCTCCTTTAGAAGACAGAGCCCAGGCAGATGGTCTACAAGAGACTTGCACCCTTCTGGGGAGGCAGTAAGAGGCCAGGTGGGACACCCCGGGGTGCCTACGATGATGTGATGTGTCTGTTTAGGCACTCAAATCTCACCTAAAGGCTAGGTGTTCAGGCACTCAGTGTAGTCAAGAAAAACATGTACCCTAAAAGGTGGGATTTACCCAGTATGCCTTAGAGACACATCTTAAGATGCAGTGACTCACTCAGTTCATATGTCTGCCTCTCAGTGTTAGGGGCTCCCGGATAACTAGCTAGATATCCAAAGTTGTGGGACATGAATACCACACACCATCACTTTTGTCTTCTATCAATGTCGAATCTGTTAGGAAAAGAGAAAGAAACAAGGATCTGACTCTCAGACCAGGCTCATATGTTGCCTCCCTGATGTAGCTGTCCCAGGTGGTCACTCTAACCCCGCTCCAGCTGGCCAGATGTGTGACCACTCCTTCCCGTTAAAATGTGTAGGTGTGAAGTTCCACCAGGTAGCATCAGTCAGTGGAAAATGCTTGTTTTGGCAGCGTATGTAACCAGTATATTCACTGAGTCTTTCCCAGAAACATTGAATTTGAGCTCTGCTCCAGGTTCCTGCTTGCAGTGATACGTGTTCCTATTTATTAAGCTGACTTCTGTGTTGTCAGTGTCTTCTTCGAAATCCCCTATATATATGCATTCAGAAGAGATTTTTCCGCCTTCTTTTCAGAAGCTGAATGGAGACAAATAATAGAACAGAGACCTTAAAGCACTTTTAATGCACTGCACGCTACCCGCAGCCACCTCTTCAATAAAAGTGAGATCTGCTTCTGGATTGTATCCTTATGTGGAGTTCCAGTTTCCAAATCCTCCTTTCAGAGACTCCCTGAACCTGGGATGGTCGCATTTTCTGCTGCTAACTGTTCCAAATTCACCATCTGGCACTTCTCAGCACTGGAAAGTGAAGATGGTTGTCAGCAGCAATGCAAATCATTGTTGTTTTGTTAAACTAACCTATAGTACATCCCCTCTTTTTTTTCCTCTTGCTTCCAGAGGGTATAAATAATAATGTTTAAAAATGAATAAACACACATGCAAAGACATATAATATCTCAGCCACATTCCAAAGTCCTTGCTCAGGTTTTTCATTCACTTCCAATGCCAGTAAAACTCCAACTGAGGTGAATATGATTTTGGTAGACTAAAAATTGAGAAAAAATTTGCGGGAGAAATTTGGCAGAAATTTGCAACAGCAGCATTGGCAATTCAACTCAGAATGCTTATTAGAAGGAAAGCTGAGCTGCCATTTGTGGCTTGGAAAAAATGTGTATTTTGAGGACTTGGCTTTTTTCCCCCCCTCACTGTATTCTTTCTCAGTAGTGGTATAATTATTAACACTTATATGAAAATTCTGAAAATCTTCCCATATCTGCTACCTTTCACAGCAACAATAAGAAATCCACCTCTGGCAGAGTAGTAAGTTCCCCAGCATAAGACATACAGGGAGCCTAACGCTATCTTGCTTTTAGTTGTTTTGATCAGTGAGTGGGCTGTTTTATTAACTGCTTGGTTTAGTTAAACAGCAGTCATTTCAAATACTGTGTTCGTAAACTCCCTTCCTCAGCAAGGCTGTTCAGGAAAGCGTGTCGAGGACAGGCTCAGTCACAAAGCAGCCAGAAGAGGCTGTATTTAGCACCTGTGGGTTCCTGCTGCCCGTGACACTGTGAATTAGCTTGATGAGACACTGTGGAGCGGTGGAGCTGCCACCCTTTGTCCCCTGGGACTGTCACTGTGCAAAGTTTTGATCTCCTCCTGTCTAACAGGCAAACGAGATCGTTCTCTCAGATGCAAATCTTTGTTAATTATTAGCGGAGATATTTTTTAAAAAATTAAATAACAAAACGTAATCTCGAAGAAGGGAGCACCGTAACTGCCACAGAAGCAGTTAAGGATCTGTCTGGAGATCTTTGAAATTTCCCGTTAGTGGGATTTCCACGCTGATACAATCTAACACTTTTTGGGGATTGTGTATTTCTGTTCTGCTAAGATATCCAAGTTATCAATCTCTTGATTATAATATTCATGATACTCAAACAGACCAGAAAGAGCACTAAAATAATTTAACCATTTCCACTTCCGTATTTCCAAAGTTGCTGATACATTATCCTGGTACAGCATATCCTCTCATAATCTCTTTTTGTTTAGAAACACTCCATTCTGCCGTCATATGCTGCTCTGTGCGTATTTTTCCCTTTCTACCCTTTTCAGACCTGCGGGTCTCATCCTGACCTAAGGTCCACCACTATAAATTCAAAGTACTGCCATTTGTTTGCCATTACACGGCTCTAGTTTGCACAGATACAAATTGCAGCAGCATCTGACCCTTTGCATCGAGTGTATCCTTCCTGGTGGATGGCGTTTTGGCTGGTCTAATTTGGCAGGGTTCACAAAGAGGAACTGCCCTTCACTTTATCTGTCCTAGTGCTGGCACTGACGAGGACCTGGGTGACTTTTCTGTTACAATCTCAGTGTACCCTGTGCACGACTGATCACTGCAGCTCAGTCCTGCCAGATTCTCAGGTTTCTTCACCCAAATTGTCCTCTGATGACATTCCTGCTAATGAAGACTGCTTTCCTCCTGCGCCTCTGCCCCATCCTCCCCCCACTCCCCAAAAGGGAAACCTCGAGAAGGAATACAATAAAAAGCAGGGGAGACACAGAGAGGCAGAGAGTGCCTGAGGTTCAAAAGCACCAAACTAATCTGTCAACAAAATCTCATTACAGTAATATATGGTAAGTCTTTCATTGTACTACCAAGGCAAGCCCATCCTTGCCCCACATTGTTTTGCTTCCAGAACTTTTTTCCCTGATCCCACCACCTCTTTCCTAATGCTGGATGGTCACAGCCTCTCCCTGTCCACTTGGGGTGGGGAACGAGAGGGGGGCCTGGTAAACCCATGCCTAACTCTAATGGGTTTGTGGCTCTAGCCAGGAGAGAGGAGTGAAGCAAGGGTTAATTACTGTGTCAGTTTTTAGAGCTGGGTATGGTGCACACATCAGCTTTTGTTCCTGTAGCTCTCAGTGCTGAGTAATACCCAAAGTTTCGTGTCACTGCAGCTACAGACTTAGCAGCTGCCCTTGCAGCTTCAGACCGCAAGTTATGGACTGACTGACAACTGGTAAAGGCAAGGACTCACTGCTTTTCAGTGGCATAATACCTTTGGCACCAAATATATTTTCTATTCCACATTGTCACATATGTTATCCAAAATGATCGCCAGGCTCTGTGAAAGCAAAGGTCCGCACCAGAAGATCTTGAAGCTAACAGGAAAACTTTCCCTGCCTGTAAGGAGCCCTAGTCATTGCTCTGTGGGGCAATAACGGGGCACACACTGCAGGGGAAACCTCCCGGGGGGCAGCAAGGTCTTCTGAGGGGGAGCTACCTGCTTTAGTGAGGCCAAAAGTGCAAGTGTAAACCTGATGAGCTAAGGGGTTTCTCCCTTTGCCTGCAAGTCACACTGACTCTCTGATATCTGATAGTGGATTTTTCACTCAGCAAAACCTATGGGTATCAGAGGGCAAGCCATAATAGATCCAGTATATTTTTCTCATTTAAAGTTCAAAAAAGTTAATGAGATTTTAAACACTAGTGAACCCCAAAAAAGGAATGAGCTGAACAATTTTTCAGAAAGTCAGTTTGGCTCATCATGCTCATGATCCAAATGACCTTTGAGGAAGAAGGCAAGAAATGGATGAAAAATAGCTGTTGAGTTTTGTGTTCAGTCTGAGCATCTACTTCCTAACCACCTGAAGAGAAGACACATGTTCTGATCCAGTCATTGAATACAAGAATTTATTAAACTTTTATTTCTTGGGTTCTACATCCATGAAATACATGAATGCACTATTCAGTTGAAGGTTTATGAATTGGGTTTATGAAAGAGGTAATGGTTTTTGAATCTTGCATTACCTAATGGTTAAAGCTAATCCAGAACGTTGCTGAATATGTCTGAAGCCACAGATAAAGTTGTTTTTATGTCTGGCCCTTTTGGGAAGGTAGACTGACTTGTTTTTTTTAGACTAAACTACATAGAAAAACCTGTTTTCATATGTGAGATTTGGACGGACGCTTCTCTTTTTTCTTTTACTGCTGTTTTCTTAGGTTACATATAGATTTAAAAAAACACACAAAAACAAAACTCTGGATCCTGCAATACAAACAAAAGAGCCTAAAGGATGATCAGAGTGTCATGTTGTGATTTATTGTTCCCTGTCATTTATAATTTTAGTATTCTTACTGGCTTGTCTGTGAAGATATTACGTTAATATCTTGTAAGAAGATTGCCACATAAGCTGTAAGTGTATGCACATAAATATTATTTGACTTTTAATGCAAGAGTATGGAAAAGCTAAGATGCTGCTGAGATAAGTTGTCAGTGCTGTACCTGGAAGAAACTTTTGCAGACCAAACTTGGCCCAGTTTCCAGTTTTATTGAAACCAGACACCTTTGAAGCATTTAGCTCCCAAATCTGCGGTGCTTCGTCCAAGCCGTGAACCCCGGGAGCTGCTGTCACCCAAGGCCCACCACGGGAGGGCCTCCCAGTGGCTGCTACCACAGCAGTGCAGAAATGACGGGCTTGGTGCAAAGGTCTCGCTTTTGGTGTAATTTGTAAGGGTGTTTAACTCCATGGGCTGGGTTAACCGTGGTGAGGATTGGAGCAGGGCCAGGCTCAAGGGGAGATTTCTCCAGAGGAGGCTTGGGGCTGTAGTGACTCTGGATGTTGGAGAATGTGCCTGGACAGATGTTTGGAGGCAGATTACCAGTAAGCCCTTTGCAGTCCACTTAAGATAACTTGCAGGACCCGGGGCTGGAGCTCTGGAGGCGTCCTCATGGGGCCAGAGCTTCCCTCCCACCACCGCAAAGGGTATCCCAGGGCAGGGGAAGGCAATGGCCTGACTTGGCTTCTCCCAGCTGCCATATGGTGCCTCGATGACCGTGTCCAGCTGCCACAAATTAAGGCTGTCCCTCGGCCTCAGACTGCTGGAGGCTACACTGGAACCGGGCAAGGAATCAAAGGAGTGCATCCGACTGACGCCCTGACAGTACTCTGCCACAGCCACTCTGCATAAGGCTCTGTGATGTGCACATTTGGATGCAACAGAGGTGTCCACTGCCCAGGAGTAATTTGAGGCTCAAAAATTGTTGATTAACTTTTTTTCCTCCTCCTAAGGAGGAAACTCCTTCTGTTCCAATTTTACATCCTCACCTGTCTCTGGAAATAGATACTTTCAACTTATCACAGAAAGCTGTTCTTGAGGTGTCTTGGTTTGCCAATGGAAACTTTAACAAGACAGTTTTCTCTCATGGGATTTCTCTCTCAAGGTTTGGCCCTTCTGGTTTTTGTTGTTTCCCCCCCGCCCCTGCCCCATGAGTAATGGGACTACTCATAGGCAGCTTTCACATGAGAAATGTCTGCTGTGTGATGGCCTCATTTTGCAGATACAAGGAATGAGATACTGGTATGTAAGTTATACTGGTTGTCATGTCTGTAAGCACAGATTGAATGGATCCTACACCTACGCTAATACAAATATACCAAGGCAAAGGGGTAAAATTCCTTGTCAGACCCATGGAATAATCACAGGAAAAATAGCATTTAGGGAAAAGAAGACTTGTATAAAGGAAAAGTGTGATGGTGCATGGCCTGAAAGCAATCTGCGACATGAGATCATAGCATAGGGCTGCAACATGGCTTCCTTTCAGTGGACATAGTCCAAATTTCTGGAAGGGAACATCATTGAAACCAACTCTCAAACTCTCTGGAGCCTTGCTCCACTGTGCCCTAAAAGCCACTTACCCTCTGTATAGTAGTACAGAGGACCAACACATACCCCTATTGCTGTCTTCAAACCTGAGACAGTTGCCTCAGTGGTATAGATCCAAGTGTCTAGGGTTTTGTACACTGCATTTCAGTAAAGGGAAGCATTTAAGGAGAAAACAGTAATATGATGCATAGCTTGAGACACCAAGGCCAGCAGAATGAATGTTTAGATGTATTTATTTACATTTCAGATATTGTCTGCAAGACAGGAGAGAAAATAGTCCACAATACTTGGGAAAAGACTGAATATTTCAGCCACAAAGTCAGACACATTATGTTTTTCGACATTCAGACTCTATATTCATGCATTCTTGTACCTCTTAAAACACCTCAAGTCTTCCCCAACAAAAAATTACATCTTTTAGCCTTTCCCTATCAAATTCTATAATAGTAAGGCGAATTTCACCATTTCACCCCTATTGGTCAAAACTTCTGTTTCTGAAAGTGCTTCTTTATCTTCTTATTTGTTCTGCTTCCCCTGGCTGAGTTTCTCTGAGGGAAGAAAAAAAAAAAATCCTTTTTATGGATTACATTACTTATGCAGCAGGCATGAAACTGCAAACACCTGGTAGAGTTTCCCTTGTGTGAGCTGCAGCCTACCTCAGAGTACTCTGCAAACATCTGAAACTCATTCTGTGCATCTCAAAGGCCCTCTCCATCACTGATTGAATATTTTTATGAGATTCATTATGGAACAGCTGTGATTGATACTGGTGATCACACAATAGAGGCTATTAATGTTTGAGATGTGGTCACTGTCATCCAGAAGACTAATTATTAAATTAAGGTAAATACAACATGTACCCCTATTCCACGTGTATTATGCCTGCTCTTGGCAGGGAACACCTGGATGAGGTGGTGCTCGCTGTAGGCATGGGGATGGCTGGAGTATTGGCTCACAAGGTTGTTAATTTTGGCTAGTGAACTGAGAGGTGGAATATCTGAAAGAATTGCTAAATTAATATTAGATTTAAAATAGTTAAATAAGAACTGAATGGACAACAGTATTCTGTCACTGTACTTCTGCCTATCTGTGCATTTCCTGAAATATTTTCTGTTTGGTACCAAGGAAATCCCAAATTTTTCCCATGCCAAGTAGTCTGTAGTATCTACGGCATCATCTCATACTTGGAAACCCCATGCCACTATCACAGTGGAAAATAATGAGATTTTTTGGATGCAACGTGAGTGTCTTTCACGGATGAAAATCCTGTACAAATTCAGACCTGGTATAAGTACTTGCAGAGGGGTGGGGGTGGGGGTGTGTGTGTGTTTGCACACACATATGTGTATGTAGCATTGTGTGTAGGGGTGTGCATGTGCATGCATGTGTATGTATACTTCAGAACCTATTTTAATTGAATAAGACTGTCACACAAGAGCAACATTTAAGGACCCTATCTTCATATGGGGGGAATCAGCAAGTGGGCTACTTCATAACTTAAAAATTATCGCCGGGATCTGGAGCACAGCCACTAGCAGTTGAATGGTGCTAGACATAATAACAGATTCATGTGAGGGGTGGTCTTCGGCAGTAGCACCCTTTGAAGGAGCCCATTAAAATGTATACTGAAAAGAAGAGAAAACAAGAACTTCATTTTTTTCTTGCCGACTTGCACCTTCAGTAGTTCTTGATATTTAGTCTCAGTTCTTAGTAAGTACTATGGTTTGCATAGGGTTTACATACTGAGCAAGAAAACCTCAGCCTAGACATATGCTGTTTAAACTACTTCATTGATCACAAACTGGCTGTATATTAGGGATCTAAAAATCACTACTATAATGAATTTTATTGCTACTGCCTGTATCATGCTTCACAGTATTGCCCATTTAAAAGAAACTTGTCCAGATTGTTTCATCTCAATGGAATTATGTTGGTTTATACCTGGTGAATCATATGACTCTAAGTAGGACAGAGGACAGAAATGTCTTTTTAATTTTGACTGCTTTGATCCTTTGTTGATAGTTTTCCTCCAATCTCTTTTCTGTCTAATCAAATGGATATCATTAAAACACTAAGACAGAATCCCAGAAATTATTAAAAAGGGAAAGCAGCTACCTTTATTCAGTTTTTTATAGGCAGGCTCTGCTCTTTTTCTTGTTTCCTATATTTTTTGTTCTTTAAAGTCAATGGCAATAAGATCTGTAGTTATAAAAACACCCAGTGTTTCTTTACTTTGTATCTTGCTAAGAAATACTAAATCAAATAGAATCTTTCTACATTTATTGTTTCTGCAAGTGGCCAAATTCTCCTTTCATTTATACCTGTGTGACTGTATTGAATCAGGGCTGTTCACTGGTAGAGACAAGAATTTAGCTCATATTTTATAAATGAATGAAGTATTTTACCAGATTCTCCTTTTCTTCCTGTGTGAGTCAGTTACACAATACATCCAGAGACTTGCTCCAGCTGGGACTTTACACAGTAATCCACAGTACTCATATGCCAATCTCAAGTTTATACTAGAAAGAATCTTTAAACAGTTATAAGTTCAACAAAACAGAAATTCAGGGTTTGGTGTCAGAGAATTAATCTTTTTCCAGATGCAACAGAATCTGGTCATCATAGATGATCTCAGTTTATGCAGCTGAAAACTGCATTTCTTTAAAGTGCAATTATGCTTACATTTTAGATTTGGCTAAATTAAGGATCCAGTATTTCATATCTCTTTTCTGCAAGTCACACTACTAGAGATGACTACAAATCGACATATGGGTTTTTTCTAAGGTAGAGAAAGCCCAATTATGGCAAGGCTGAGTGGTTATTTGACATTTATATAAAGTACACGTATCCTAAGGTATGGAAAATTATCATTATTTTCAGATGGGAAATACCCGGCAGACTGTTGAACAATGCCTGTGAGAACCTTTCTTGCACAACACAACATTCAGCTTTGCGTTTTACATTGCTTGCAAGCATGAGTGTTAGAAGACAAGCTCAGAGAGAAAAAGCCTCGGTGTGCTACTTCTGTGTGTTTTTAAACACAACCAAAATTTCTTTCTGTGCTTCCATATCTGTGCTTTTAATTTGCAGAATCCTTCTGTATAGGTGATTGCATCCATCAGCATTTGAATTTTGGTGGTAAGAGCCCAGTCACCTTGGCAAGTGTACTCGTGCAAAGTTGTATGGTCTTAATATCCAAAATATTTCTTCTTAGCTTCATTATTTCCAAGGCTTTTCTAATATCCTAGAATAGTTGAGTCCTAAATGGAGGATGGACAGGGTATTTTCTGTAGCACTTTTCTCCTGGGACCTTGGAGGAGTTGAACAGCTGCTGAAAGAAGCCCAGAGGTGTGTTGTCTCTTGCCACACGTGTATAGGCAGCTATCACCAGCTAGCCAAGCATAGCTTCCAGCTTACAAAGGAGGCATCCACCCTAATGGAAGTACTGGTGTTAGCACCTTCTATGTTTTGAGGTATAAACTGAAGGACCTTGCTTTTCAAGGTGCTCGGCCTTGAAGAAAACAGTTGTTCTTGTACCCTGAAGTCCTAATGAAGGCAATGGTAGTTGGCCGGTCAAAACCAGAGGTCCACCTCTGGAGGTCTCTGGTTTTGTTGAATATTGTCCTTTGAGTCAAGTCCTGTTAATATCACTGTGATTCTTGGTTGCAGTTGACTTTGGGAAAGTTGTGAGTGGGTTAGAAATACAAGCTGTGTGGATAGAAGGGACACGAGAGAGGTAGCCCAGAGGCTGTCCCTGAAGAACACATCCTGACAGGTAGCAAGCAGGGCTGCACTCCCTGGTGCTTACAGCTACTCAGGTCCCATGCTGCCTTTCCAGCACTGCTGTGTCTTAAGACACCTCCACATCAGCAGATAAGGAATGTGATACTGCCTCTGTATTTTCCAACCATACTTCACCGGAAATCCAGGCTGTGCTTCCAACACCTCCAGATTTGAGTGTGCACGTTTTTCTAACCTAATTACATTTCAGACAGAGATGATTTCTTAAACCACCTGAGATGAGATCATATCCACAGCAAAGGGATAGGGAGAACTTGCTCTTTATCATAGCAACCAGCTGCTTGAAAAGAGTTCTCTTTCAGTCATCCTTTCAAAAATCCTACATGATCTCATACATTTGTGTCCCTTCAACTTAGCCGCGTGCTTTTTTAACGTTCCATTCGTTTTTATCTTATAGTATATGATTCAAAGGGAAAAGCAGCACAGAGGAGCTGCAGATAACCTAGTGAGGCCTGATGGTATGCACTGCAGTGTGCCTCAGAGGGTCATGTTGAGTTTGAAGTGAGATTCGCACTCCTCACAGCAGAGATGAAATTCAGTTACAGCAAAACCTCTTCGTTCCAATGGGCCTAAGATAAGGATGCCCAGAGTTAAGCATGCAAATCAGCTTTATCCGAAGCTTGAACTTAGGAGAAGATGACTCAGGGAGAAGGGAAGGAGAGTGCATACCAGCACGTATGAAAATTTTGATCATATCAGTCCGGATTTTTGCTCTGGCTTTCTGTGTTTTTCTAATTCTAAGGCAGAGAGCTGTG
>VYZW01027864.1:167253-191041 GCA_013401315.1 Balaeniceps rex | reverse complement strand
CAGAGAGCTGTGCTGCTTCCATATGTGTATTTACTGTGTCCTACAGCACAGGACTGTGCTGGGTGCTGTAGGTAAACACCCCTCAACACAGTAGTACATCCCCATACCACTGCTGAAAACCTGAAACCTAATAATAAGACCAGTACCAGTGACCTCTCTCCACCCCATATTTAGAGGGATGAATATTGGTGGTATTTTGTTCTTGGTAGCAATCAGCTGGCTTTTTTAAAAATCAGGAGGAGGTGAGGCGATATAAATTGAGCTTTTTTCCTGTATTTACTTGTACACTGGTGTTCAGCCAATGGCTATCTTAGATATAATTCCTCTCAAACTCTTCCTACTTGGTCTGCATTCTAAAAGCCATGACACAGTGTAGAAGAAGACAGAAAATGTATGTAAATGGGTGTATGCATAAATATGTGATATTATGTGCAGTGCACTATGTTTAATACTGGAATTTAAGAGGTCAGTTTGCCTGCCTGCTATTCTAGTCTTCTGCTAGTGTCACTCCTCTGTGATGCCTCACAATTCAGAGAAGCACCCATTATTTATTTTTATCCCCCCAGCTGACATGAGGCCCCGGGCCTTATTTAATATGTATTATCAGGCCCTGCAGTGAGTACAGAATTGTTAATTTCATTATAGGCTCACTTGTGAGCTGTTGTGAGAGCAAGAGTTGGGTGAACATTTTACAAATGTTGAGGCTGATATTTGAAGTATGAGGTGCGGTGGTACTGTTATCTCCATTTTACAGATGAGGAAAGGAGGACTGGGATAAAAAACCCAGTCAGTCAAAGGCATCCACTAATTTGGGACAGTGAGCTTTAAGAGGACTTAGCAACTTTAAGCAAGTTTGAATATTTAATGCCTGGCTCTGGTTTGTTTTGTTTTCTTCCATGGAAGGTCAGACCTCCACTAACATGACCCCAGTCCAGACTTTGTCACATCCTACTTAGGTGCTCACCATGATTACTTGAGCCTGTAGCACTTCTGGTGTCCTTGTCTGGACTCTCCAGATAACTTAGAGAAAGGCAGGCTCTTCCAAGGTGTGATTCATCAGGTCTGTGTAAGGTGTCCACCTTAGGAAGAGATGAAGGATGTACTACAAGTATGTATTTCTCTCCATGGACTGTGAAGGGAGTAAGGACCAGTAGTTCAAAGCTGAGGTCCCAGGTCAACTGAGGTGAACTCCTCTCAGGGTTCTAATGTTAGCAATGCCAGAATGAAGACTTCAGTTCTTTCTGGATAGTTTTTGGGATATCGCATTAGATACAGGTAGCAGTGTTGTATCATATACAGAGTTTGTTATAATAAATACATATCAGTTTATCACGTATTTATTAGATACGTACACACACAGATTTTGCAGCCATCGACACGTTTTTTATGAATGGACATTGAAACATAAAGGCATTTCTGAGAAAATGAAGGGCAACTAATGCAGAGCAGAACTATGCTGCTCTTAAATTGAACTTTTGATGTTCTTCAAAAGGATTTTATAAGGAGCAGGTAGAGTTTCATGTTAACCATTTGGGAAAACACTGCAAAGATCTTTATTACTGGCTAGTTGCAGGAACCTACTGGATATAAACCTAGGAATGTCTGCACAGCAATAGGATGGCTACATTTATATATTGCTTTGTACAAAAATGTTTAGTGCCTTTGCACTCATTGCTAGTGGTGTTGCCTTTTCTATGTCAGACATGAAATTTAATTCTGCTCCTTCTTCCTTGATTTACTTTACAACAACAGAAGTTTTACTCAAATAATTGCCTATGTAGGTTGTAGACAGCTAGTTGAGCAACTAACTAGAAGATTATCTGATTTCTTGATTGACACATACTGCTGGCAATTCTCTCCATGTCCAGAGGTCTAAGAAGATGTTGCCTTTTTTTTCCAGCCACACAATCAGTTATGTTCTGTTATGTCATTTACTTTCTGCAGTAGGTTGGATTGCATTCCTTGACCTTGTGAAATTTAAATCTCCTCAACTTTCAGGCAATAGGATTGCAGCTATTGCTGCTTTAGCCATGGCATTGTTGCTTGGTTTCTTCTTCCCCCGCCCCCCTTCTTTTTTTCTGACTAACACATTGTCTTGCTGAGTGGGCTGTACATAGTTTGTCTTATACAACCTGCTGGTTGAGTGAATTCATTTAACTCATCGATAAATCTGTTGTTCTGATTGCAATTTATACATTCATATGGAAGAAGGGAACAAACTGGACAGTGGAGGGGTGATGCTTCCTGTTACACTGCAAATGAGGTGGCACGTCTGAAGCGACGTATCTTAGCAAAGAACTTAAGAGTGAGGAAGTGAGTGTTTGCTTCCCCCTCCTGCTCTTCTCTGCTCTCCCAGTTAGTCTGTGAACTGGGAGTGGAAATTATAGTACCGGCATGCCTCACGAACAATCTTGGTGACTGTAACTTAACAGCAGATAAGTAAAATTTAAAGAGGAATAAACATGTTGTTGTATCCTCAGCAATTACCTTCCACCATGCCAATCCAAGTGCTACCTTCATGTCTATTATGCTTCAGTTTCTGTCTCCTTTTAATTCCCAAATTATCTCCTTCAGGCTTAGACATAAGATTTATTCCAGCTCTGCCCTTTCTTAAGCCTTTTAAAGAAAATCAAAGAGATGCCATATGACTTCCGGGAAGATATTTCATACCATCTTTTCAGAGGGGTTACTAGTATTGCATTTACAATCTGGTTTGTTTGATTGAGGATAACTTGAGGAAATATGGTGAAGCCTCTTCAGTCAATGTTAACCTGTCAAAATGTAAAACCACATTTTTTTTGTTAGAGCTAGTATACTAGTATACAGATTAATTTAGTGTTTTCTGGGACAACTGAGAAGATGCAGACAATGTTTCTGAGGTTGCCTGCAGAATAATCTAAGTATTGGGGTGTTTACTCAGACCTAAGAATTAGCTGTTTGTTTATGATCAGATGAATTGTAGGTACATACTTCGCAAACTCTTGGTTTTACTCTAAATATCCTTAATCAGGAATCTAGAAACTCTTGCCATTCATAGCAATGACAATTTTTTTTTTTTTGCCCAAAATTGCTCATTGCTTTGCTTTCTTACCATTCTGAGGCCACAAGTTCCTCAATCAAATGCGCTTCCTACAGAAAAGGTGTGTCTATGTTGGTTTTCCTTCTGACGCTTTTCCAAATCATTGTATGTTCCCTGTTTCACTGAATATTCTGAAAAGGCTGAATATAAATTCCCAGACTATCTACTCTCATGGGTTTTATTTAATCTATTTTTAAATCATAGCACCTCGTGTTAATCTCTTATTGAGGTAAAGGAATGATCTGTTAAAAATACCTTTTTAAAGCATTTATCTGAAAGCATTATAACACACCACAGGATTAAGGCATGCTCGGGAAAACACTGAGTGCTTTGAACACCAAAATGAGTCTTTCTACCCAAAGTGTATAACATCTCTAGTTCATTGTTATTTATGGTAAAAAGAATTACCTCTTAGCAAAGAGATTTATTAATTTGCATTGTCCAAACAGAGAAGACAGACCCCACATTCTTAAATTATTTATCAATACATGAGGATTTTTAAATTATTAATTTATTTAATAACAACGATCTACTATGTTGATTAAGCAAAGCAAAAGCAAAGTGCTTCCCTTGGATCCAAACAGGAGCAGAACCACTGAATGTGGTTAATGCTGCTCCCTCCCATGATGCCTACCCATTGCATTCAGTGGGACAAACCATATGACCAAAACCTTAACACTGAGCGCTCTTACAACTGATCTAATATCAATTATATCTAACAATGGGAAAACTACTCATGCAAGGAGGGGAAGATGTCAGAAGTGAGATCTAGGATAGGAGAACACAATTCTGCTCTTAGGTCTCCAAAACTTTCTACAAAGTTTACATACACTGTGTGTGTGGCCAGTGGATCCTTTCCAAAATCCATGGAATTAAAAAAAAAAAAAGTAAAGATTTTTAATGATTCCAGTGGGTTATGGGGCCGGCTCTGTATTATCGGAGCACTACTAGTAGTTAAAACATTGTCCATGGGAAACAGAAGGTGCTCATTTAGAAATCATGTTCCTTTTACAGAATTCTCAGGCTGTAGCCTTAAATGCAAATTTCATTAACATAGATGATAAAATAATACAATAAGATACCTTTTTTCTCCAGAATTCTCAGAGTAATAAAAAGAACAGTGGGCAAAAGTGCTTTAAATATATTAACATTTTTTTTAACTCTGCAAGCCTTTGTTCTCAAGAAAGAAAACTGCTGTTTCACTTCCCTGAAGCCATTGGTAATATGATGCAAAAACATCAGAGAAAATCTAATCCAAGATAGGTGCAGTCCCCAAGGGAACATGCTCTTCTTTGTTTTATATTTCCATTGGAAATCTGGGATATTTTGCATGCAAACATCTTATTTCATGGGGCTGCTTCTCAAATTGAGAGATTAAATCTAGCACAGTATAAAGGGCTTTTCAATAAAGTGGGTTGCACAGTCTTCTGTTTACAGAAAATTGATGCATCATCTGATATGTCTGAAATTGCTAACTTCTGTTTCAGTAAAGCTGAAGGAATTTCAACCAGCCCATTATCTAATCAAGAAAAATATTCCCTTAGCATCTTGTCTTAAGGTAGCTGGCTGGCAAGCAGTATTTGGACTACTATATATCACGATTCATTACGGCTGCAAACTGGACTGATTTTCCTGGGAAAGTCATATTTGCAGAACTATCCATCATCCACAAAGTGTTCACAAATCCCTCAAAAGCTGCAAAACAGCTATTAAAGCCTAACTTCATTTTGTTCCCCCCCCCCCTTCATACACAATCAAAATTTAAATATTTAAGATAAGTGATTGTTATTGTTGAGTGAATGTTGACCAAACTCACTGCAGTAGAGACGCTCGGTATGAGCCACAGCTGATTTCTCAGTCCTCAGAGCTTTACAGGCCCCCTGTGCCCCCGACACTTCCCGTTATTAACATACCTTCCACCAAGGCAGAGGCCAGCTGAGTTTGCTCAATCCTCAGCACACCGATGTGACCGAATACGTCACTCGCTTTCAAGCAGAATTTCAAGCCAAATTTTGCCTCAGCACCTGCATTTCTTTGTGTTGGCTCATGTGGCAGCGGCTGTATGCATCTATGGTGCCATGTGCTGGGGACGCAGCGGGAGGAAAAGGGAGCAGGTGGGAACTGTGTCTGCTGGTGAGACCCTGCAAGTGTGGACCCAGCAGTGCAGGACCAGCACCTCTCTCCTGCTCCTTGGTGATGCCCCGTCAGACATGCAGAGTTCAGGTCCCACCAGCTGGTTGTGCCCAGCAGCTGGAGCAGGAGGCTACCGACAGCATTGAGGCAAATGAGGCAGGGCACAAGCGACTGGAGAGGCCCATGCCGTGTAATATGTGGATATGCTTCACCAGCTCTGCCCACCTTGGGCAATCTTTTGTTGTCCCCTGGCTGCTCTCAGGCAAGTGATGCTATTTAAAACAAGTGCCACAAAACTTTTCAACCCGGAATAAGGAAATGAAAGCTGGCATGAGCATGGTTGAGAAGCAGGGCAGGTAGCAATGAGTAGAGGACCAGGGTCATGGCCCAACATCTTTACAGCTATCAGGAGAGTAAACACTGACAGACAGCTGCATTTCATCTCCTAGCAAGTAAGAAAGATATGAAAGCTTTAATTAACAATGCCAACCTTTTCTGCAGGACTTTCCATGAGCAGATCTCAAAGGGCTTCGCTAATGAGTTAAGAAAGCACCAGCACATCTCCTGGGTTCCCATCCACTCCTCCCAGCACTGCTTCTTCCTTTCTCGGCATTCTTCCACTCTGTGGTTTCGTGGAGAAGAGCAGGTCTCGTACCCTTGCAGGGCAGGACTATAGACACTCCCCCATGCCTGGAAGGGGCTCTACCATCCACTGAGGTAAGTGGAACAGAGGATATTTTTCTGGATTTAGCTTTAAGAAATGAAAAGCTGATCCCTGTTCCCAGGAGGTGCAGTGAGAAATATATGTGAAGCAGAATCTGCTTCCACATACCTTCTACTACCATTTTCATCTCAAGGTCACTTATATAAGAAAAAGTACATTCCTTGGCAGAGGAGCCAATTAATACATGGAGTTTGAATATAGATTTTAGATATTTGTTTTAATCAGCAAACCAAACAGAATCCCAAATTCCTGTGATTTTGAACAATTGTTATTTTGCATCTTACAGCAATACTTCTAGGTACCAAACTTGCACTCAGGCCTTAATGTACTAGGCACAGCGCAAATATACAAAAGCAGATAAGCTCTTCCCTGATGAGTTTCTGAGCTAAATAGATATATTGAGGTAAAGGGAGCATAAGATTATACATTATGTGCCAGACAGGGCCAGGTCACCTAGCTGACAGTCCGCATGCCGACTCACACTGCTTCATCTCTCGGGAGGATGTTTGCTTTCAACTAACAAGCCGTTACTTTTGCTAACTGTACCCTATGAAAACTATTTAATCCAACAGAAATAAGTTAGTCGAGTATCCGTAATAAAAGCAATTAGAGCTAACGACAGCGATGAGAGTGGGCTGTCCTGGCTGCAGCAGGGTCAGGGCGGGAGCGCCCTGTGTCCTGCCCTTTCTGCACGAGCCCTCGGAGAAGCAGATGCACGAGGGGCGGCGAGACGCACTGTGCTGGAAACCCCCCAGTCCAGAACAAAGCTCTTCTGTCAGCCTCACACCAGGACGCACAGACAGACTGACTCTACCAGCAGCGTGGGGAGGCACTGAAGTGCTGGCTGGGACGGCAGGACTACAGCATCCAGGTTGTCTGCTCTCCACTCCGTGATTCAGAGGCACTGGAAATCTACCCCAGGGCCTTCCTGGCCCTCCCTCTCCTCTCTCTTCCCTCACCTTTCCCACCCAAAAAGTTTTTTTCATGGCTGCTGAAGAGGGTAAGGAAAAATCTGAAGATGCAGGTAATGTGAGGTGTTTCAGGTGTCAATTCAGGTAAATGCCAAAACAACTGGGAAGACAGCTTCAAACCCTGATCCCATCTGAATAGTGCTCTGGAAGTCATCCCTGCCAACTAGTCCTCTGAGGCTGATGGTGGAGGACTCCAGGCTTCCCTCTCCTCCAGCCAGCACCAATGGCAGCCCCTTTCCCATCCAACTGCAGGCTACTGATGCTTCATTCACTTAAGGAGAAGGGCAGACAGACATGTTTTTTTCAGTGCAACACCACCAGTACACTTTTGAAAAGTTTCACCAGTGAAAGGATTTTTGGGTAAATAAATGGATACAGGAAGCATTTTGGTAGATTACCTATTTGTATTCTGTGGGGGGAAGAGGTTCGGAACTGATTACTGCCCAGGATCCTTGTCCCAGTCAGCTCCACAGGGAGCATCATCCAGGTCCTGGAACCCGTGCCATGGGCTACCCAGCAAGGCCAAACCTCACACCGGGTTATGCAGTCACTCAGGCTCAGTTTTATTTGATTGGAAATCTGAGGCAGAGGCAGAACCGAAGCAGAGGCTTAATCTCTTGCCATTGGGCATCACAGCAAACCCCCATAGAGTGAGGAGAGAAAATCCCAGACATGTCCCTCACTGTCAGGTCCCTGTTTCAGTGACGGTTAACTTACTGCATTTATTTATTTTTTCCTTTGTTGCTGAAAATGTCAGTGATCTAAGAAAGGGTTGTGGCCATCTCCACCTCACACGCTGTGGGGTTTGATCCTTGAAGGAGATGGAAGTGATCCATGAAGAGGTGCCTCAGAGGCCATTGCTGCCGCGAGGGGGAGGCTCCCTCGTCGACTGGGAGGTAGCGCTGGGAGAGCTTGTGGGCTGGAAATGGAGGATAAGATAGGAATGGGAGCCTGCAGCTGGGGAGCAGAGGGTAGAGATTACTTTTTTATTATTTTATTTTAAACGTATGTATTAATCATGGCTCAAAGCAGGGAAGGCAATGGGAAACTGCAGCTGGAATGGGTAAGGCAGGAGGAGGAGATGATTTTTATTTCAGACATAAATTATGTATTAATTGTGGCTTGAAGGAGGGGTCAGTGTGGGAATCTGTAGCACAGGGAGGACAAAAAGGAAAGATGATTTCAATTGCAAGTATATTTATTAAAGTGTAACTCAAAACAGGGACTGGGTGGGAATCTGCAGCTGGAAATGATAGGACAAAGGGAAATACTGCTTTGGTGGAGTGGTATTATTTTAAACACATGAATAAGTCCTTAGCTCAAAGCAGGCACAAGGGTGGGAATCTGCAGTTTGAGGATGTCAAGTAACACTTGTGGGAGAGAGGATCTTTATGCCTTTTCAGGTGCATTCAGAGCTGGTGAAGGTTGCTGAGCTGACTTTCCTAGAGCTGAAACCCCGTCTGTTCTCAGAGCTGGGTAATTCAGGATTCCCCAGCAGCCCTCCACTGCCCTGCAGGCTCTCAAGAGCCCAGTCTGCCTGACAGACACGGACATGCCTATGTGACTGCTGCAGTGGAGCTCATAACCGGTGAGCAAGGCAGCTGGCTCTAAATGCAGTTTACAGCCCCACTCAGCATGGCCAGTTTTGCTTGGGGACGGCTGCAGCCATCATTAAATCACAGTTCAGCGCAGTCTTCCCGCAGGGCAGCAGCAGTGTGGGCTGTCATGGCCCGTTTGCCCTTTCCCTGGCCCGCAGGCGGTGGGTCATCTCCCACTGCCTTGGTAGGTCACCATTCCTCCTGCTGGTGATAAGTGACCTCCGGGCTACGGACTTTCTCTGCAGGCGCTGCTGATGTGCAGTCAGATGGGGCCAGCTGGGAGCGGGGCCGTGTGCTGCTTGTGCCCGCTCTTGTCTGGGCAACAGGAACAGTCATTCCCCAGGAATTAGCCTAAAGGAGCTGGCTGGCATGTTCTGGAAAGACATTTTGTTGGAGAAGGCAGATCTTTGATTCAAACAGTGTACGGCGGTGGTTAGAAAGAGAATGCTGATCCTATGGAAACGTCACCAAAGTGCTCGTGCCAATTCATATTCACATATCCTAGAGACAACAGGCCTTTCCTGTCTGAAGCTCTGGTCTGAAGTCTTGCGTCTGGCCAGTATGTTTTGTATTACAGCCCCGAGCAGGAACATTACAGCTTCCACAGGTTGATGTATACGAGAGCCACTAAACACCATGGATTTTTTTCAGTGTGTCATTGCAAAACCACCTGTGCTGAGTAACTTTTCACTAACAAACTGTGAAGACTGTTAGAGTACTCAGTGAGCTTCATAACATAATTATTATTTTTTTAGATAGTTAGCTTTCATGATTGCTTCTTTGCTCCAAAGAGTAAAAAATACAGAAGTATTTGATTCCAGGCTTTGCTTTGCATGCTTTTCATGAGGCATACCAGTGCCTGTTTCTCTCCTGGCTCTACAAAACATGCCATTGTAGCTGTGCTGCTGCTTTCTTTTGAAATTCCCACAAGTACAAAGCCTCTTTACGCATACTGTGTCGGTGTGTGCATATTTGCGTACACATGTATATTATACAATTAAGCTGTTGATCCATAAAAGTGCATGGCTTCTCAGTGTCTAGCGCACTCAGGAAAAGTTATTCCTGAAGGAGATTCAAACTGCCTGAACCATCACGATATAAAACTTCCCGGTAGGCTCCAGAGCTTTTTGGTTTACCTTGTCCAGCTCATGCATGGCATGATGCTAAATGGCAAAGTAGGCAGGAGTCCTTGCCACTTTGAGGATGATCAGTGCTGTGCTCATCAGTTGTACCTAACTTCAGATTACACATAATTGACCAACACTGACTGATGAACTGCAAATGGGAAATTGCTCAGAAGGTTTAGCGTTAGCCTGGTTTTGCCATTGACCAGTTGTTATTCTTGAGGTATGCAAGTTTTGAGGTAAATGTTAAATCTACCTTAGTTCATGCCAGTTGTGGACACTGAAGAGAGACCTTAAAAGGTCTGTTTTCCTCTGAGTGAGATAGCAGATCTTTGCTGCTTCTCTTGGGTTAAGCAGAGTTGATATCCATCTTGCTCCCTGTCTTCTAGATCTCGGATCTGCTCACGTCCCAGTGCTTGGGCTTGTTCTTTGCCTGAGTTAGTCTGTGAGCTCAAAGTGGGATGAACCAGCCACAGTTTTTGGGCAAGGTACTGTGCCAAACTCACAGCCCAGACTTTGATCCAGTGTCAGTCACCTTCAAAAGCTCATCCTGCCTTTCTCCGCCTCACCAAGCAGGGGGACCCAGACAACCTCATAAACTCAGGATGAGGCAAAGGCCTTGCTGTATCTCACAGTGTCCGAGTCCCTATTTCAAGCCTCAAAACCTTCCCAAAATGGCCATGAACTTGTAACTGTTTAAGCCAAAATTTCTGAAGCTATTCTATGTCCTGCAAAGTAGTAGGAATTTCCAAAAATGACAACCAAACTGGCTTTCTTCTATCCTCGTTCTTCTTAAAGAAATGAGGTGGAGTAGGTTTTTTTTCTTATTTTAGGTTTCAACTACAAGCTTGGTTTTTGCTTCTTTGCAAACTGAAACAAACAGGAAAAAAATCACTTTTTTAGTTTAGTTGAGAATGTGTCAGCTGTGAAAACTCAAGAAAATTAAGCAAGTATTTCTTGAATTTCAGACCTTAGTAATATCTACTTTCTATTGCAGATTCTCTGATATTACTGTTTTTACTCATCCTGCCATCAGACAAATTTCCTACCTTTATGTTATTCACTTTTTGTTTCATGGACCAATGGCAGATGATAGGCCACAAAATAATTTTAAATTCCCACCTCCTCCAAAATGACATGACTGTTCTCCGATATTCACACATGGAAGTCAGCAGGCAAACAATGTAAGAGAAAACAAATGAAAAAACATTCAGACTATAACCTAATTTTTGCATGGTTGCAAACATAAACTGTCACAGTTGGGAAGTTTTTAAAAGGTTGAGGAGTCTGTGGATGATTTTAAAAAGCTTAAGAGCTTTTTCAATTAAAAATGGTCAAGAAACACTTCCCTATATTATTGCTTAATAAAAAAGCAAAGTCGAGCACTTCTGACTGAGATGTATTCATGGTTTACTATTTGAGTATTGTTTGGAGATGTCCTAGGGATGGCTCCTTTTTCATTCATGTAGCTCTGTGTAGCTGTGAGTCAGGATGCTTCTGCTTTGAAAGTTTTGTAACTGATGATATTTAAGAGAGAAATTTAAAGGGGATGTATTTTCACTTGTGAGTCCATGGTATTGGGTGTTTAGAAGACAGTTCAAACAGCTGGAGTTGGCTTAAATCAGCAAATGTCCATATGGGACAGATAAGTAAGTCGACTGCTGCTGAAATAGGTACCCACTGTGGGTGGGTTGGAAATAATTTTCTTATCCTCTGAAAATTTCTGAGATTTTGAAAAAGTCTCAAATCAAACTGAGATGAAAAATCTCAAAGATTGTATTTGATCACTCAAAATGTTCAAATCAGCAGAATTTTACACTGAAAAGGGCAGTTTTCTTTAAAACTGTCAAAATACAGTATTTTGATATATTCAACATTTTTTCCAAATTTTGTCAAAATAAGAAATGTTCAGAACTTATCCTTTTCCATAAAACATTGATTTTTGTGTTAATGAATGTGTGTTTGCTAACGAAAAGTTTCCTAAATTCCTACTAGCCAGTACTTTCTTAAGTTCACATTTTGAGGATGCTCGGGCTGCTAATGTAAAGAGACAGCTCATCCAGATTTAAGTTTTTTTCTTGGCACTCGCATAGAATTTCTCAGTAAAAGCAAGGGTTTACAGTGAATACTACATCTTTCTCTTGAATTTTATGTATACCTTCAGTTCTTTTTCCATTTTCAAATAGAACTCCAGGCTAAGACTTTTTTCCTCTTTTGTAAGACAGCAAGCATTGTGCAAATATACAACTTTAACTGTGCTAACCCCTGCATTTCAGCAAACAATGAACCTTTAACTTCTGGAAGCTAAATCAGGCCACAACATAGCTCATATTGGTGCTATGTACACCTTCTTCAATCTTCCCTTGGTTCTCTTTATCATCCTTTTTCAGTTCAGTCAAGTTGCATGTCAAATCTCCCTGTTACCTGGGTTCCCAGGCTTTGAAGTCTTACTGTCCTCCAGTTCTTGGTTCTGCAGTACTCATCCTCAACCCTTTGCTGATCATACCCTCTGTATGATACTTCCCCGGGGCTTCAGACTATTGATAGTTTCTCTTTCAGATCCTCTTCTCAGCTTCTGCTGTATTTCTCTCAAGCTTGAATTCATTCATGTCTAAGTTGCTCCAACTCAAAGATTTGAGAGATGTAAGGAACTAGAACCTAATCTTTTTAGACTAGGGTAGTCATGTAAAACATAATACTCAAAGCATAAGGAAAGCAAATTATGGCAAAAATTACATTCTCCCCCACCTCTCCCCGAACAGAAGCATTATAGCTTTGCAGCATTGTCTGGCTAAGGAGTATATATGAGAACTAGGCTTCCAAATAATAGTAAGATTCAGACCAGCAAATGACATTAGACATGGGAAATAAAGGGGAAGATGAAGCATACGCTTCTGAAGTGTTAGCAATGCACGCATTTCTTTCATGGTGATGCTAACAGGCAAATAACCCTGGAGAGAGCGCACTGTGAGCGTAATGCAAAGCTTATGTAGAACTAATGCACTAAAATATTAGCTTCCTATCCCCAGAATTGCACAAGGCAAGTACTGTGCTTATCGCCTCTGTATCTCATAGAAGTTTGCCAGATTGCCAGCACAAACAGCGACACAGGAAAAGCTAGGTGTACACAAGAAACTCTTGGTGTACATCCAAACAAAAGAAGGAATCCAGGGCGAAGAAGCATGAATGTTAATAATCTTGCCAGAGATCCCTTCTTCAAGGCTAATAGTTCAGTAACCTCCTTTGATGTATGACTTGAATATATCACAGCATCTGTATGCCTCCAGCACCTCCCCTAATGCACGACTGCAGCCAGAATTAATTAGTAAGCAGGCGCGGGAAGGAGCAAATGACCCTGTATGTTGCAGATCAGTTTGTTCTTACTGGTAATGCAGCACTACCAATAATTTAAGCAGAATTTTAATAAAGCACAAATAGTGGCTGGTTCCCAGTAGCCAAGAGTCTGTAGTAGACTTCACGTCCCATAGCCTTTAATTATTCATCTCTACCAACAACAAAAAACAGAGATGCCTAAGGTACTGGACAAATCCCTTGACCTGCTCAGACAAGAGATGAATGTCCATTGGATTAATTCTTCTATTTACCAGTCAGTTTCATTACTCCAAATCTAATTAATTTTGCTTGCACTGAGAGATAACACTATCCAGCAAGTGATCACATCAGCAATGCAGGGAATTCAGCTGGGTTTAATCTGAATGGTTTCAAGGGAGAAGTTTGATTCCTCTTGCACTGCCAAAACTAGTGAAAGCCAAAGTGTGACAACCTTTGCCCATCCTCGGCTGCAAGCTCTGTAACCACGAGCTGGGATCTGAAATCAAGCAAAGTTCTTGGCGCCTGTGGTGTTTTCTGCCTGTGAATGGGACGTAACCGGCAGTTTGGTTGACTGAGAGAGAGGAAAGAAGTCCTCTTCACGGTTTTATAATTTTCGTACTCTGGGGATCACAACATAGAGAGAAGATAGTCGGAAGGGAAAGGCAGTCTTTCTGTGCACACAGTCTTGCCATTAAGATCCTTTGCAACAGCCTCAGCAGTCTTTTATGGGGACATCAAGTATTCTCTTCATCGTACTTCCTTTTCCATTAAAACCTTTTATTCTTTTCCCCATGCTACCCTGTTGTCCCTGTTGAGAAAAAGCGTGAAACTTCCTTTTCTTCACTTCCTTTCTTAAGGCTTAGGTTTGTGCTGATCCTGGCCAAACATAGCCTGCTGGCCATAGAAGGACCAGTGGTGACTCTTCCCCTTGTTTCTCCTTTTGTGCACATGTTCCCCTTGATTGTAACCTTAATTAAAACCAAAGAACACTTTAACTCTATGAAGCATGTGGCTAGCATAACCCGTACCTATTTGTCACAGTATATTGCTATCTACTGTTCAACTATATTTGTCTGAGAAGGATTCCCTATTCCAACATTATGATAAATACAAACAAGCCCCAGTCCAACTGCAGCATTATATTTATAATATTTGAATAATATTATAAATAACAACAACAACAATTATTCCTAACAATTATATAAAGAATCACTTTTGTGCCTAAGAAAAAATTCCAAATCTTATATTCTGCCTATTTAATCCTTACGTGATCAGCAAGATTGCTGTGGACCACATTTGTATTTATAGAAGTGGAATCACGACCATATAGAGATGAACAGGAGAACAATTAAATACCGTTAAGCTCAGTTTTCCCAGTCTAAAGCAGACTAAGGAAAAACCATTTGAGGTCAAAACTATCATTGAAGCAATAAAACTAATTCCCCAGGCTAAACGTAGTGACTTAATTCAGTGGGGTTATACTGGGGTGAGTTTGGCCCATTATTTTTTAATTGTTTCCAAATGTGTCTCTGCCTGGTGAACTATCCTGATAAAAATAAAGGACTCTCATGAACTCCTCAGGCAGCAGCAATATCGAAGGTACTGCTAAAATGTGTCTAGTGGTGAAACCTCATCTCTCCATCTCTATGAATACAAAAACATATAGGCAAAAGGCTGACCCAGAGGGAATATCTGAAGACAAGACGCTGGTCATAGAGTGATGTTGCAATCACATGGCCGATCCATGTGCAAGCCAGGTGAGCCCTCTCACCAGCTGGACTTTCTCTCCCGCCTTGCTTGGCCCAACACCCTTCAGAGCTGGAGTCATAAACTGGTCTTTTGTAGTATTATAGGTTTAAAAGGCATACTCACCTCTATTGTCTCTGGAGCTCAAATCACCAATACCAAACTTCATTTCTTTCCTCCATTTAATTTTTTGTTACTGTTAAGTAAGTTCTGTGGTGTGGTAGCTACTATCATCATGGCATAGGAAAACCAGTTGCTTAAGCAAAGCTGGCTACAGCTGAAAACTGTCCTTTAATTCTAATGAACTATTCAATGATCAGTCTCCATACTGCGCCTGCCCTGCTGCTAGCTAGCTGGGTGCAAAGTGGAAAAAGGCTTCTAAGGGAATTCCAGTAACACCTCCAGTGGAAGGCCCCACATGGATTAATTCTCTCAAAATTTGTTTGTGAGATAGGGTGAAAGAGGCTTGGAGCTGTAAGCAGCAAGGCTTGGGAATCATGCCCGAGATCTCTGGGTTGTGATTTGGTTTCACCGAAGTTGGAGATGCCTGAGTTGCCATGCCTGAGCCAAGGCGTGGCTGACATTTACACTTAGTATTTTGTTGCATTTTGCCATGGAATCCTCTCTAGACCTGTCTGAACACAAAGCAGGTTCCCTTCTTTGTTTGCTACAAATCACTGGAGAAAAAATAAAGTGTTGGTTTTATTTGGGATTGCACCGAAAAGGATGCAGTAGGATACCACTGTCCTCATCAATCCCAAACAGAGTTTGACAATCTCAGATGACCCTTGTTTGAATTTCTGTTGGGTAAAGTAAGAGAAAATGCCTTGTTGCATGCATGCCATACACGTTAGACATGTGGAGCAGAAACAGGAATGGTTGTTTTGTTCCAACTGAACGTAATTCCTGGTCTCACAGGTCTCTGGAGTGCTGGTTTGAAATCCTGTAGGCAAGAATGGACATTTTTCTCCTAGTTTGCAAAGTTTCATACTGGTAAAAAGGAGATAGGTAGATATGATAACAATTTTAAACTTCTAAGAACACTAAAGGGATTTAAGATGTGGGGCTTTTTAATGACTTTTTTTACAGTATAAAAGAAGAATGTATTTCTAAAGCAAACAGTCCAAAAGCCTGTCTGTTGTTTTTTGCGTCACAAACTCCAATGACATACAAACAATTCCTTGATGTCAGTTTTGTTCCCTAAATGCTTGACAGCATCTGCAAGACAAAGTTGGCTGAATCTCAACTCAAATGAAAATGAGAAAGTGCCTGTGGGTCCAGGGAAGCTGCACCGAACATCACTGCAGGGGTTTAAGAGACAGGTCTGTGATATACCTATTACTACTGCCACTGCCCTGAAAATGCCAGCCTTCTCTCAAATAACCGTGGCAATAGACATTCATACCTTCATCACCTTTATGCTGGATAATTAGGACTTCAAGCTAGGGTGCTACTGCAGCAGTGAAACATGCATAGCTGTTTCTCTTTGGAATCAGAGCAGTGGATTCGATAATTTCTTTCCTCTAATATTAATCCAGGTGATCAATAAGTCAAGATTAATTTAATGAAATCTCTGTAGCAGCTTGGCCACGCAAGCCCTGAGCAACGGTGCAGCCCCTCGAGGCAGCTGTCACAGGGGCTGGCTGGGATCAGCAGCCTCCGCTCTCTGCTCAGGTTTCCATTTGAATTCAGCGCTGGTCTGAGACATGGTGCTGTGAAACGAGGATGCTGAGTCTGCCCAGCCAGTCTACTGTACGGACACCAGTCAGCTGGCATGTATGCAGGGAGACTGCTCGGAGACGGTATGTGGGGCTGCTTGCACAGGGAATACTGGACTTTTGTCAGAAGCAGACTGAGACCAGTTCTAGCCTTGCCTGCATGACTCTAGTCTTACTGTGTGGCTAACACGGCTGTACTGCATGTGTAGGCACTCAGATGCCTAAGGTCATCTCATCTGAGTTAGATGGCCATCTCTGTTGGCAAATCCTATTTTAGGGAGTCACTTCCGAAAGCATCCTTTGGAGATACTAGGAGATACTTTGGAGATACTTAAATAATGTCTCCATTATTTAAATTCATGCTTGACCATCTTATCTTTCTTCTTCTCACATGCTCTTCCGTTTCTATTCCCTGTTTCCATTGCTGATGGGAGGATTGAGTCTTTTCATGTTGGCCATTTTGGCCCCATTCAGGTTCATGAGTTTTTTAAGTATATTGCGGTTAGAGCTACAGGAGCCAGTGAATGCTATTACATGATTATAGTACACAGAGTTACCAGTATCTACCTGAATGCTTTTTAAAGTATTGGGATAAAATTTGGGATCCAAAAGCGATATATTTACTATCAGCTTCTCTTCCTTTTGTCAGTGGTATGGAATGAATGTAAAGACTGAACGGGGGAAAGTGTAGTAGCATCAATACCGATTCCAGATGTTCTGCTAAAAGGTGCTATTTATGAGAGGATATTATTGGGAACAGTCCTGACCTAATACCTAAAGGATTACACTAACTGTACATTACACGCACACACACTCACATACATGCATACGTACTCCCATCAGCAATGTGAGAATTCTACAAGTCTGGAGGGGAAAAAGTGAAAAACACTGGATCAGTGAAAATGGAATTGTAAAAGTATCTCTCCTCAAGTTTAAAGCAGAAACGTAAAGGCTTAGGTTCCCTAGCTAAATGCCTCAAGTTTCCAAAAGAACACTTGACATTTCTTAGTTCTTACCAAAATTAGCGGAGAGAAGAGCTGAACCACAACTTCAGTTTTGTTCAGTCTACAGATTAGAAAAGCTGAGAGTTTATCTGAAAGTTTCTATCCAATCTGCAAAACCACACTGGATATTGCAAAACTTCTGAGGTTGCTTCTAGAGCTTGAAAGAGAATTATCTTGAGAACAGATGTTGTGCTGGTGCTTGCACACCCCCAATTCTAATCTCAAGTGAAACAAAGACCAAAAATGGAGAGAAAAAATGGAAGTGAAGGTAAACATTTCCAAACCCTGGATGAGATTTGCTCAACTTCTGCGTGAGTTCAGGACGGAGTGGAATCTGCAGAATTCAAATGTAATTAAAACTGTGTCATCCATTTTTAATAGATAAGGAGCAAATGAAAACTGTTTAAAGATTATAGGCGAGAAAGTTAAAGTAAACCCTGGGAAAACTGACAAAGTCAGAGGCAGGTGGCCTCTTCACTTTCATATTCCACACTTCCATCTCCTTATTAGATATATGAGAACAAAAGTGTGCCTGATGCTTTACAGCCACATAGGAAGATGCTGTCGCTAACTAAAATTTCTCTTAGACTGCTGAGGGGTCTAAGGGACACACATGGGACTCCATGTGTGTCTGGACTGCCTGCACAGCACTCATTAAAGATTGCATTTTTTCCCAAACAGCTTGTACCTATTCACGTGTCATAGGATAATCTTCCAATTACCCTGGAATGAGAGAGTGAAACAATGTTGGGAGATGCACAGTTTCAAACTAAATCGCACAGGATTTGGAGATTAGATAGAGAAACTGAGGGATATGTGTTTCAGATAAATTGTCATGTATTAAAGAGTGTGTTTGTTTTAGTGGCAACTTGAATACTGCATCACCTTCTCTAATAGGGAAGCAATTAAACCTTCAGATATGTCAATTAGCTACTGATGGGCTGATTTCCTGTTTGTTAGTGTACCATTAGAGAGTCATATGGCTCTGGAAAGTTTCAAGACTGCTGTCTGGGGCTTTTTGCACTACAGGGACATTTCTTGCAGACATTAAAACCCTGCTTGATTCCTGATCATTAAATAACAGCTAAAGTCCGGGAGCAGAGGAGAACTTCAGGCTTGAAACCAGCAAAACTGCAGAAAGTGAGCTGCTACCTCATTATGATCATAGAGTCAATAAAGTCACCTGATGGCAGATTTAGAGGAACTCATTAGGAGATGGAATTTGGTTGCGCAGACAAGCTGCTGTGATTCTGGAACCAGGCCCTTTCATTAAGGTCTTCAAATAGGATACAAGGCAGAGGGAGGGGGAGCCTGCAGGGCATTGCAGCTTAAAAGCACAGCAACAAGGATTCTATATGCATAGAGCACTCTGAGTTGCAAGGCAAAGGAGGTAAGCTCTGAGGTGAAATTTGAAAGAAAATAAATGAAAAAGGAATTTAAGACACCTATATCCCCTTAAAAGTGATATTTTGTATTTCTGACTTGGAGTGCAAGCTATGACATCCAATGAGAATACAGTGCAACAGACCTTTTATTACCTAATCTCTATGTAAATTTACTTATTTCTCCTTCTTGGAACTTAACTTTTTTTAAGCATAATTGAATTAATCTAAGTCAAAACAAACCCGAAGCTTTTAATATGGCCAATCCATTTTTCCTTTGTTTCTCCAGTCTGATTGCTGCTAGAGGCAAACATCTAGCACCCAGCTTCTCATCAGTGGGCTCTGTTCCTCCAGCACTTGCCCTTACCTCAGAAAGGTGAAAAGATGAAGCTCCTACAAAGCACAGGTCTAAGGTGTACAAGTTATAGAGATGTCCTGTAAAACCAGCCCAGAGCAGGAGAAACGCTGTCTCGTAAGCAGTGACCTCGCGTACAGAAGTAGAAATAGGTGCTACGATTTTGAGCCAGAGAGAAAACTGCCACTAACAATTCTCCTTTTGAGAATCACCGACGTAGCAAAAGTCTAGCTATAATGAAAGAGAATAAAGCTCCTGAATTCTTTCACTGTGGACACTGCAATTTTGGTTACAGTGAACTTAGAAAGAAAGTGAATGGAGGGGAGTGGCTTAATTATAAGAGGGCTTGCTGCGGTTACTTTAAAAGCTTGGATACGGTGTAGGGTACTTTTTCTCCCAGCCATCTCTTTAAAATTAAGGAAGGCCAGGAGTCTTCTGGACAATCCCCCAGAAAGCACACAGTCAGTGCAGTGTGTACTCGAGTTGCTATTTTTTTTCGCTATCCTATGTCTGCCTTCAAAAAATTCAGCATAAAACTTTGCTCAACAGCATTGCGATGGAAAGAAACACTGAACAATTTAGCTCTGCTAGTGAGATGGATGCTTGAAAACAGCAGGAAAATAACAGATTATTATTGTACCACTGACTTGTTTGAAATAATTATCAATCCCAGCCCTGTTAGAAAAAAAAATAAATGAGAAACCTGGAGAAAGAGAGTATGCATCTTTTTATGCGCTGGAAGCTCAAACCAACTTAAACTGTCTGATACTCTGTTTGCTGTAACTGACCTGGCTCTGTGAGCATTTCCAAAGCCATGTTTCTAGAAAATACAGTCTGTGTTTAGCTTATAGCCATGAATATGTAAAGGGTCTTTACTCATGTGTTATTTGTCTGCCATGCTCCTGTTCCTGTGCCTGGCTGTCCAAACCAGAACAGGCAGTCTAGTCTTCCTTTCTGCACCAAGTGAAGCCAGCAGGAAGTTTCTTGCAAATGTTAATACAAAATGTTAAAAGAAATCACTCTGCGCTGCTTGCTCATTTGCTTCTCGGAGGTAGCCTCGTGAACGAGTCTGCTGCTTTTCTTTATACTGACTTTTTTTCTCATTTGTGTTACCACAGCACCTTGCAGTCCAAATTGTGGTCTAGAACCACTGTGCACTAAGTGCTGCAGAAACATAAAACAGCCAGCCTCTGTCCCAAAGGGCTTATAATAATATAATCAAAATATAAGACCAGTGACCACAGATGGATAAGAATAAGGGAATAACGAGATCATACGAGGGGGTGCTTTCCATGCGCCTGTAAGCTAACCATTTTCAAGTTTTTGGCAAAGGAGAATTTTAATAAGGGATTCAGAGGATAACAGTTGGTTTTAAGAATGCACATGCAGGCTCTTCTCAAGCCTGAGGGGCAGCAAGGGAGAAAGCACAAAAGATGCTTGTTGGAAAATTTAACAAATTGATCAATTGAAGCTGGCATCTGGGGCTGACTGATGCTGGGCATTTATATTTTGATAGTGAATAAAAAGTGACAAGTTGGGAGTAAGCCATGAAGGGCTTTGAAAGTTAAGAGAGTCACAATAAGCTTGATGTCCCAGAGGAAAAAGGAATCATTGAAAGGGTTCAAAGATAATGGGTATAGTCAGAACAACAGGCCAGGAAAATGATTTATATAGCTGGGGCCCGAAACGAGCAGGGCAAGAGTGCTTTTGTGAAGTCCAGAGAAAAGGGCATTGCGCTAATCGAGATGAGTGGCAGGACAAGAACTTCAGCAGTAAGTAGAGACAATAAAGACTATTATTTAGAGATAGCATGTGGAAACACGATGCGGACTGAATCAGAACACAGATGGGAGTCTCGGCGAGAAGACAGGATCTCGTGTTTCTGCATGTGAACTTCCACTGCTGGAAGCGGTGTTGCTCACCACGATCAAAGATGAAGATAAGGGAAAGGACTTATGAACATTCAGGGCTTTTAGTCACCCTAAGTGTGACATCCAGAGACTGACCAAGACTCCCATTTGGATTGAAAGAGACATGTCTGGAATAAATTGATATGGAACTGAGCTCTGAATCTGTATTATGGAAATTGTGATTTGTTTGCATGGGTGTATGAGATTATCCACAGATAATGTATGCAAGAGGAAGAGAAGGGAATCTTGTGGAATGCCTACAGAAAACAGGAGAAGGAAAGATACTTTGAGGAAAAGGGGAAGGGAATATTGGGAATTGAGAAAGGAGAGGTGGTCAAGAGAGGTCTGCTTGTGATAGTGACGGGTCCAGGAAGGCGGGTATGGGGCAGGAGTGCTGAGATTTAGCTAGGGAACTGCCGTTATGGTTTCTGCAAGGTTAAAGGGGAAGAGAGCACGTTGGGGAATATAAGGTAGAACCAGAAGGGAGGAATTCAGGGAGTTATTGTAAAGAGCATCTTCAGTCTGCTTAGAGAGAAAAGAGAAATGGAATGGAAATTATAGATTTAAGGGGGGTGAAAGGTTGGAGATTTTAGATAGGAGAAGAAACAAGGCATATTTGTAGTGTGAGGAGAGAAAAGAACCAAATGAGAATGAGAGGTGAAGGAAAGAGGAAGGGAGCAGATAAGAGGAAACACTGAGACTGGAAGAAAGGGTAGGATGAGGTCACTCTGACAAGCAAAAGGTCAGCTAGAAAGAATGTTAAACAAAATATCTGATTTTTAAATATATCTTACAAGCTATTTGTGGGAAATGCATTTGGGAATTAGATATCCACAAGAATTTGCCCTGAAGATCTGCTTTGAAGACCTAAGCACATGCAGTCAAGAAACAGAAACATAGACAAATAAGACATGCTAATTGAAGCAGCTCAGTTTTCAGTGCAGGTTTCCAAAGCAGGATGTTTGTAAAGAAAAGTACAACATCTTTTGACAGTGGAAGACTATAGAAAACAAACCAAAAAAAAGAAGTTCCGAAGGCATATGGGTTTCTGGGTTGGCACTGACCTGTTTCAAAGGTAGAAGACCATTGGAGAGTACAGAACCAGAAATAAGTGGGTTCATTTTTCATCAGAATAGTACTTAAGGCCACATTGTGTTCACAGCAATATTCTTCGCTAATACATGTCTTCATAGTTTGGATTTTAAAATTTCAAGCACATCATGGTCTCGTCCTTGCTTAAAGTGACACTCCATTGAATTGCTTCTACAACTTGCTTCAGCAGAAAATTCCTGAAAATCCATCAGAAAAAGCTAATGTTTTTAAAATAGAATATTTTCCAGAAGACTACCCATTTCAAAAACCTTCTGACAAAGCGCTAATGACATCCTGATGAAATCTTACCTGTTTCCAAACATCTTGCCTGAGTGCCTGCTCAGGGAGCCAGGTCTCCTGCACCTCTTGCTCTGTGAGAGCAATTCTTTGCTGAAAGGGAGGCAGGAGACTCAGGGTTTAACCTTCCAAGTTTCACCTAGGTTTGAAAGTGATGGTTTAAAATACCTTGAAATAGTTTCCTTTTCCCTCTTTGGGAGACTTCTGATGTTTATTCAAAAGCAAAATTAATTATTTTTCCCCGGCACTTCCGAACATGCTGTGGAACACAAATACCAGCTTTTGAACAGCATAAACGCTAAACACCGAAGTGAAAAATCAACACATGCCTTTCAGTCATTAAGAAACAGTATGAAATGAGACAAGCCTTTCTTGCACATTGTCAAATGTGTGTATTTTCGGGAAAATTTCAGTAAATTAATGAATGTGTTGAATTCACATTAAAACTTCCATCGAATAGTGCCTGTATTGCGATACTTAACAAATGTTGCCTGTGTTATATGGAGCAGAAGAAAATTAGCTGCAATTTGGGGTGAGGGGAATGTATAATTTGGTATTGGCAGTCCTTTTCAGGGAATGGCACAGACATCAGATTTCTTGATTTTATCGTGGGATTTGTGGATGAATCAATTGATCAGGACAAGTAGCCCTATTAAAATTGCAACTTACTATTTTATCTTTGCAAATCACATTTTGTTACATCGTCTTACAAACACATGATATTTTAAAGAGAATGTTTTCTGTCTAAACTGCATGAGATAGGGTATAGAAAGATACGAAGAAAAGGCTTACTGGCAACAAAGTAAACTACACTGAAACAGGTGAATTAGAGGAATTTTAAGAACAGAGATTGAAATCAATCCTGTAAACACAGATAGGTCAGGCAGCTGTGTTGGACCTCTAACACAGAGTAACAGCTTCATGTGGCAGTCACTGCTAGTAAGTTGATCTGTATTTCAAGGGACAAGAGCGTGCTGTAAGAATAAGCTATTGGGACAACATCCTACTGTTACTATAGTAAAGGTATCTTATACTATACAAAACCATAATATTGTATGATTGCTTATGAGTTAAGTGCATACAGGACAAAAAGGTTGAGCGATCACAATAACTTCTAGTTTAGAAACTGGAGAGGAACAGACAGATGATTATCGTTGTACAAATTTATATTTTATTTCTTTTAAGGTAAGCTGATCCTAAAGTAAACTAATTTCAAAATAGCCTGGAAAGGCTATTTTGGTTTTGAAATAAATTCTGAAGAAAGCAGGTCACTGGAAGGGCAACATCATGGAGATGGAAACAGCTTGAGAACCACCGAGAGC
>VYZW01027864.1:142352-166066 GCA_013401315.1 Balaeniceps rex | reverse complement strand
ATGAAGATTAACAAACTGGTGGATGCTTCAAGCAGTGTATGGGCAAAAATAAAATTGAATGTTTGCATTTTGTATTTATTGCAAGCTGTAATGTAACCTATAGCAAAAGACCAAGTGCCAATCTGTTGCAAAGTGATGCAGACTCTACAGCGATCTTGGTGAAATTCCATGACACCTGCAGTAACACCTGAATAGCATAGTCATGACTATTTATTACATTATATGTGCACATTTTTGGCTTTGCACAAAAGCTTCCATAATGTCAACAGTGTTAAGCTGCTTTCTGTATGGAATAAAATGTGAACAATTTAGTATGGACAGTTCTGACACTATGGAAAGAAAGATACCTTGATAAGAAAAGATATTTGTCTTTCACAGTTTATGCAGACCTAAAGATTCCTTGGCGACAGGAAGAAATCCAGAACTAAAATCTCCTTTGACATCCATATAACCATCTCTTCCGTTTGTTAATCTTCATCTTTTACTTCTAAGACCGACTGTGATGAATGTGGTTCTCTCTTCAACAGAAATAGCATTATTTTACTCTAATTATATAAAAACTTCTAGGGATTTCTAAGATGTAGCTAGCAGAGTTCATCAGCAGTCAGTGTGGGACCTTATTTAATATTTTTCTTAATGAATGCCATAATTAGATTTGTATTAACGAAGTTTTCTAGACCTTCCAAATTGGAAGGCATTGCCAATATGTGGGAGGATCAGAATACCCTACAGAAAGAATTGCATGAATGATTTTGAGAAGTTAGGTGGTAGTAATGGGATGATAGTTAACAGTAGAAAATGTTCATTTGGGGTCTAAAACTAGCATTTCTGCCCTAGGCCAGGAGCTCTTGACTTGCCAGCAACTGTGGAAAAAGGCTGATGGATACATGGCCACAGCAGTAACACGCCATCCCAGTTGCACCAGTGAGGCATTTCCAGTAGAGGTAGGGAACTTGTAATAGTGTTGTGTAAGGTATGAGTAAGAGCCAGCTAGAATTACTGTGTGTGTAGTTGTGTCCTCGCATATTAGGAAACATTAACTGAATCTAGAACAGATACGAAAAAGAACTGGTAGGATGATCTGGGAGTGGCAAGTTCGATGGGTGAGATGAAAGCAGGATGGCTCAGCAAAGCGCAGCCTGGGAGGAGAAGTATGTAATTCTATGGAGGTAGGGAGGATAAAGAACAGGTAGGGAAAGCAGTATTTCAGCATTATTCAGGTCAATGTTGATACAAACCTAAAAGAATACCACTGGCCACGAATATATCTGTATTTAAAACTAGAAGCTTTTGAACCATCAGAGTGGTGAAGATCCAGAACAGCTCTCCTGCAAGAGTTATTCAAGGTAAGTAATCCAGCTAGTTTTACAGTAAGTTTGGGGTAAGTTCTGAGGAGTTTGGAAAGAGGACCTAGGGCAAATGTTCCATTGGTTTTGTTTTGACACTAATTAAAATGTTCTTAGCATATCAGTGGTTGGTTGAGACAATAAGCATTTGGACTTACATCACCAGGAGATCTCTGTCAGTCTATGTTTCTATATAAAATGATATAAATATTACATTTATGTAATTTGTCAACACAACAGTGAGGTATTCACTCCTCATGGTAAAAGACATGGTCCTGGAAACCTAGTCAGAACAACGGAAGAGAAGAATGCTAGGAAAACACCATAAACACTGTGAAGAGTTACTTTTATATTAGTTTTCAGAATTAGTTTACTGTTCCAGACAATTTGGTAGGATAAAATTTGGCCCTCCAAGCACACATATATACGAGCACTGAATTTTTTTTTCCCTTCTTTATGATCTTACACAGAAGACACCCTGAGTATCTCCCAAGGATTGCAACAGCAGAACACTAAACACTAAACTTAGGTGGCAGCATTTTGATCCCTGTCTTTCCTAAAGTATCGCTGGCAGGCTGGGTCATCACATTATCCAAAAGAGCACAAGGCATCCTTTCCAAGGTACTTCTCCATATTGTTCCCTGGTGCATCCATTTTGGACTGCCACAGGCCTCTTCCACTAGTATAATGCATAACGAAAGCAAATATAGCAGTGTCTGTAAATTATAGTCTCTGGTGTGGGAATTGTAACAATGTGAGAGAAGTTGTTCAGTTCCCTCTTTTTCTCACCCCTTTAATGGTCACTGAAATGTGCTTAAAATTTTTAAAGCTGTTGCTGTTATGATAATGTTTTATGAAACCTCTTTTCTTTTTCTTTTCTCTAAACCTAAATTTTGGGCCTATTCTAAATTAACAGTGTCCCTTTGACATTCATGGGATTTATGGGCATGCATGGAGGGAAAATACATCCCTTTGCTGGATTTGAGTCAGGAGGATCCCAGAGGCATATACTGTACTTCTGAATTTCCTTCTGCTTTTCATGACTGTAATTCTTGTGTCCTCTTTTGCATACATAATTGATTAATCTGTATTTTTAAAGGTTTAATACGTTTCCTCTTTTTAATCTGGAAGCACATGATTTCATTTTCATTATACTCCCAAGGTCTCTGACTTCAGTTTTCGATTTCCCTACCCTACCATCTGTGGGAACAAATTAGAGAGAAAATAGCACTTTTGGATTACTGGGTTAAGGAGAGAATAATACAAGCAGCAAAGGAAAAAGGAGAATTAAATGAAAATTCAAAGATGTAGACATGGATTCCCTGAAACAGGAGCAGGGAAATTTAAATTACACTTTGTTGTGCCAGCATCTCTCTTGAACTGTGAGGGAAGACAACCCATATTACCGTCAGTGCCCTATTGCAGCAATTCCCACTGGGACAGCTGAGTCCAGGATCCCGTGAATTTCCCACTGATGGAAGTCACTTAATCAACACATTCCTCAGATTCCCTGGCCCTACCTCCCTACCTTTTTAAGGCTTAAGAGAAGATCCATTAAGAGACTTAAGGGCTTTTCAGATGCCTAAGTGTTGCTGGGCCTGTGCTAATCTGCGTAGAGGTTGTGGTGTCCTAAGCATCCTCCGTTTTCACCCCTAGGACATGTTTTGCAGGGAAACATGACAACTTTGCCCTGGATCATGACCCACAAAGCCTCCATCAGCAAGCTGCCTGACTTGTGTATTGCATGGCTGAGCACCAAACCCCCAAATCTCTTCATGGAATATGCCCCTGGCAACTCCCGATACCCTCGGTGTGGAGAAAAGCCTATCTTTGTGCCTTGACACGGCGGCACTCTCTTCTGGTGAATTCTCAGCCTGTGGGCTTCTGCTCTTGCAAAATCACTGTGAACCCAGAGTGAGTCTAGCCCATTCAACAGATCCAACCTAGTATTCTTCCAGCTTTCAGCCCCCTATATTCAAAGGAAAATAAATGGAATGAGGTGTGAGGGAGCAGAGACTGGGGGGGTTTCATCTTCTCCCCGTGAGTGTACTGTGAGTCAGATTGCTAAGAATCAACTTTATCACTAGCCAAGATGCATTTTTACTTATAACTCAAAGTAAGAATTAAAAATGTAGTTTTACAGTAATGTAAAATTACAGAAATTTAAAAGAACAAAAATGCATTTAGCAGGACTATGCATAGTCTTAATAAACATTTAACAATAATGTTCAAGTCATCACAGTGTTTCAACTGACTTATATGACTGGCTGTATGTACTGCATAACCCGTTCAAGGACTAGCCTGCCTCGGACACTCCTTCAGCCTACATCTTTCCTCACCTCTTAAAGATAAGTGCAGTAGCCGCTCCAAACAACTGACCTGAGAAGCTTCTCTAGCCAAAGGTGTAATGACCTCCGCCTTCCTCTCTTTTCCTGTTTACCTGCCCTTGGTCTCCATGACTGGGCACTGAGCATTTGGAAATTAGGTCATTTCCTTCCCCCACTGCTTAAGGTTGCTTGATTATTATTTCTATTGTGTTTGCACCTTCCTTCTACCTTCTGAAAACATGCTGGTATGGCTTTATGTGGGATGTCATGAGACATATTGAATACATGATCTTCTTACCAGAACTGTAACTATCCTCACTCCACGAATGTCATATAAAAGCTAGATGCAATACAGGAATGGTGATGGTGGAACAGGGAGCCTTGAATGTCTGTTCCCAGTGGGAATTTGGGGCGGCGGGGGGAGGGGAGGAGAAGGACTGTGACTGTGTACTTGCCTAATTTGTTAAGGTGTTGATAAATTTTTTTGCAATACCAAGTTGTAAACTGCTCTTATGGTTGATACCCTGATTAGCAGTTTGCAGGGCTGAGATAGCAAAGGGGTTTGTTGGAGTGGGCTTGCCTCAACACAGGAGGAGTGTATCCTGCTTCCTCCCCCAAGGATGAATTAAACGTTTTCCATTTGGATCATTGAATGGTGTGTCTAGACAGGGCTGGGAGCAGGAAGAGTCCCTATTTTCCTGACTCAGGGAGGAAAGCCTTTTGTTTTGCTTTGTTCCTCTCCCTGTCCAACTCATACTCCTTCACCACCATGCCCAGCCTCACCAGGAGAAAAGAGTGATCCACCTTCCACTGTTTCATAGTCTGAGAAATGTTACTGTGTGTGAGGAGTGGTCATCCTCCCCTCCTGTTCCCGGTGCTGCTTGTATCTTCACCCAATGACTTCTAAATACAAATGTATTGGTAGTCCTTGGCAGATGAGCAGAGAGTAGGACATGGTACGATCAGGGATACCAAGGTGTCACACCAGTGTAAACACCTGTAGCATATCTGGTTTTATCTTATCTCCTTATCAAGGTGTGTGAAAGGAATTAGTCAGTAATTTGTATTGTCAACAATGCTGTCTGGCCTGTTAGCCAAACTGCTGAGCTTGAGAAGAGGGATGGGCTTTGTATTATGCATTAAGCTCAACTAATGAAGACATTGGTCTTTTTCTAACATGGATTTATTTTAACTGTTCAGCTGCAAATACACACGCAGGCTCCAAGGCAGTTTAAAATAGTTCCAGGAACAACTTCTTCATCACATTTCTCAAGCAGATTATCAAGTTACAAATATTACATCACCAACAAAAAGTCTCTTTGGCTGACCACCCTGTAAAACACAGTCCTTTAGGTTTCGCTACGTAGGCATTTCTGAGTGTCATGCACACTCTGCTAGCTCATGTTCTCAGAGACTTTGTAATTCTGCATTGCACAACTGGAGGGGGGGTTGAATTCTGGTAAAACTCTCTTCACTAGTTTTTCCCAAGTCTACCTAAGTGAGCCTCCTTTAGTGCAGGCATCCATCTGACTTCTGTGGTCTGCTGGAGGATGGCTGGTGTTTTTTGCTGGATGCATTCCATTTCCCTTATCTAAATGTAAAAGGAATATGTTTCCTGCTTTAAAAGAAAGATAAATGATTACCTAGTCACTTCAGAGGTGAAAGCAGGAGGTCGTTTCCCCGTCATCTTTTAGCTGACTTGGGTTGTCTTCACCAAAAGCAGATGTCATTCCTGATGGTTAAGGAAAAGGTTTTTTTGAAAGAGATGCTATAATGTCCATTCATGAGAACAGGCAACACATCCTGCATTTCCCACGTGCCCCTCCTCAGTGGCATCACTGGGAGGTTTGGGCATGAATCATAAGACAGGCAGGGCCTGCATTTTAAGCCATTTACAGCTTCAGGTTGAAATATGTCCACTGGAGAAATGCAGCATGAAAGGGGCTACATGCTGGTTTTGTTCTGCGTGTCAGTCCCACAATCCAGTATCAGTGGGGTCCCATGCACGCAGCTGAATGGCATATGACCTAAAGCCTTAATGAAGAACAGATTTTCCTGGGTTTTGGGGCTCCACTAGGGACTGTATAAGCCTGTACTTAAAAACTGACTGGTTTTGAACATGGCAAGTAGAATTACTGTTTCTCTCTGGTTTCAGGGTAATGTTCTCTCACTCCTAATGAGAAAGAGAGGATGATTTTTGGGTCCCATAAAAAAGTGTTGCTGCTCTTGTAAACTATTAAAGTGGGTAGGGGCTTTACAGCTGGTAGGTGTCAGTGCTGGGCTCTTTCAGACCTGAGAGTCCTCAGCTTGCACTGCCTGACCTGCCTGTTTCTCCTCGTGCTCATCCTCCTGTGAAGTCACTGTCCACGCAGAATGAAGAAGGGCAGTCCGTTTCCTGCTGCATCTGCCAAGCAGGGGGGTGAGGAGGGTGTGAAAGGAGCATTGGCTTTACTGCCCAGTCACTGTCCGCAGTAGGTTGCCTCGCGTAGGTGCTGTCTATCGCGAATGGTTACTGGGCAGATCAGCAGCGTGTTATTGTCCACCTACAATGAAGGAGGCCCCGAGGAACGAAACTTCCTAGGAAGGTGGCGTAACATTATTCGCTGTTCAAGACATAATGCAGCCCTAAATGTTTTACGCTCTGGTCACATCAATTCTCTGTTGCAAGAATTCCTCTCGATTTTGCGCCCCTAAAGCGTTCATCAGGTATTTTTTAGAAAAATGTTTTGTTTGCTGTTTTTGACAAAATGGGGCTGGCTATGGGGGCGAGGGGGAAGTATCTTTACATTAAATTTTTTTTTTTAAATTACTGTGAGAAATAAAATATTTTGGCAAGCAGCTCAGCTCCAGAGTGATTCCACTAGGCCCCATTCTCCTTTTATTGATGAAACTCAGCTGATTTAAAGTGGGCTGCTTTCCTCTCATGGGGAAGTCACACAAGATCTTTCAACTAACTTTGAAAAATGCTTTCTTCTGCATCTCACTATTTCCATTGAAAAGTTATCCTAATTGAATCAGTTTACCTTTTGAAACATTAATTAAATTAAAAAGATCTGGTGTTGCCAACAAAACAGAAAAAATGCTTTTTTAATTTACAGCGGAAATCAATTATCCAGTATCTGTGGATATAACTGAAAGAATCTTATTGTAGTTTCATTTTGTTTTCTTGGGGGGAAGAAAGACTAATTGTTTTTTAAATGAAATGTTAAGTAGCATAGTTTACCAATAAGTATAACCACAGACTGGTTTGATGTGTGTTGCACAGCTGGAATTAGAAACACACACAAAAAGAAAAAAAATAGGAACCACAGAGCCATTAAGCTGAGACAGTAAAGAAGCAGTGAAATTTGCCCGGCTTTTTCCACTTAAAGGTACTATTCACTTGGATAAACAGTGTAGTCTTTGCAAATAAATAAACTTACATTTTTTAACATCAACAAAACAAAAAAAAGAAACAGAAGAAGGAAATAGGAAAAACCTAAACCAAACAAAGAGTGAGAACATAGGGATCATTAAGTATGTGATTTCAAACAAAAATGCTGTTAATTAAGGGCAACGCCCAGCAGCAGGAATCTGGGAAAGAGGTTGAAACGAGAAACAAATATCATGTCCTTCAAGTTTAATTAATTTCTTTGGACAATCTCCAAACATGTAGGGGAAAAAAAAGGAACATAAAATAGCCAAAGGAAGAAAAATATTAAAGGTGAGAGTTTCTGAAATTTGAAATTGTAGCATTTACAGAAATGCAAAAGTCAGTATGTTTTCCTCCCGAAAAGCTGTGACTAGAACCTGAGAGGTTAGGAAAATGAAGTTTAAACTCTTACGTGTCTAAACAAACAGGCTCTTTCGAAGTGTTTGTAGCAGCTGGATGTCCCGGCACCCTCTTCATGCGGCACAAAGTCGTTTTGTGGCAGAACACTCAGAAAAGTCGTTCCTGCTTGTAGAAAATACATGCTTCTTCCATGCATTTTAATTGCCTGGGTCATCACTGTCTGCAGTCCTGACCATACCCCCAGCAAAGCTCTTCCTGTTGGTTCAGCAATGCCCCCAAGTCAGTTTGTAGCTGGAAATGGGACCAGTGCAACCAGAGAGGAGTAGCACAGTGAAGTGCCCCTGGCACAGCAAATTCCTGCCAGGTCTTACTGAAAAAAAACAAAATCAAAAGAAATGAGTCAAAGCAAAAGAATATGTATTCCTTTCCCACTGCATTTGCGCTTTTTTTTTTAATACAAAAGTCTTCCTGTTCTTCATGTATTAGCCAGCTCCTTCATCCCAAATTCATCCTGCTGCTGTAACTAACTCATGAAAGTGTGCCAGTCATGGACTAATGTATTTCTAACCTCCCCTTTTTTTTTGCTTTAACATTTCCTGAGTCTTCCAGTCAGATATCTGACTCCCTTCCACTCCTATGCCTTCTCTCCTCCTTCCACCCCTAACACTTTCCATCACTGCCTAAAGAATCCCTCCCATTGCCAGTCACTTCCCTATCTCTGCGCTTGGAGCTGAACTTCCTTGCCTGGCCCCAGCAACCCCGTTATTCCCCACAAGGTTTTAAGAGCTTTTCCCACTGTAAGTGACGGAGCAAAGTCTGCCAGGGCAGTAAGTAGCCAGAGGGTGGAAAATGGTTTCAGAAGCTCCAGGTATATCAGTGGTGCTGCAGATTGCAGGAGGAAGGAAAGAGATAGGCAGTGTGAACAGATACAGTGAACTTGTTTATGGTGAGCACTCATGGGGCTGACAAAGATCAGTTGCTTAATGGAAGTGGGTTTCCTATAAACACTGAACAGATTCCTACTGAGTGTCCTGTGTGGACATTTTGGGCAGAATTGCATTATGCCTATTAAAATATTCATAAACAAGCAAAAATCTTTTCAAAAGACATCTTTTAAAGATGTAAAAAGAGTGACTTGGACAATTTATGTCACTGTATTCTGTCTAACTGTGTACAACCCATCCCTTGGATAGGTTAACTGCATAAATGTTGGCTGAATCTGCAAATAGCTGGGGATGCTAAATGAGTGGCCAGCTTGTTCATCAGCCCTCCAAGGTGCTCCCTGTCTCCAGTGAGACTTGAGGATACTCAAGGTCAGGATCATTTGACCAAAACCACAAAGTGCATGGTAATGAGGAAGCAGGAATGCAAAGAGAATTTCCTTGTCTTGAAAAAATAATAGTTTGATAAGTTGCTCCGAAGAATGTTAACCAGACCAGATTTTTGAAAAGTGTTTATTTGTATTTATTATTGTGCATTCTAAGAGGGGAATTAAACAGCTGGATAATGACGTGTTTACAGTTTAAAGAACATCCTAACGGTCATATTCCTTCCTCTGTAGAAATGCTTGCACACTTCTAAAGAAGAGACTTGTTTATCTGTGTTGTTTATTGATCTACTGTCTGGCTAACACACCACTTAAAAAGAGTCTGAGCCAAATGTACCGCTAACGTAAGCACATGCAATGACACCGAAATTGGTTGTGAGTCTGGCCCTCTGAGTTTGCTCATGAAAAACATTAACTTGACAATGACTGGTCAAAAATATCTATTTGTTTTAGTTCAAGTCTGTCTCACTGAAACCAGATTTACACAGAGGTAATTTCAATGAGTTCAGCAGAATTGCTCTGAATGTGCTCTAGTACGATGAAAACCAAGCATACTTGTTTTTAAAGAATCCCTTCCCAACGCCAACACTTTAGAGAATTAAAAAATGTTTGTTCTCCTTTTTTTATGTCACTCACATTGGAAAGCAAAATGAGAGCAGCCTATTTATACTAAGGTTCTCCTGGTTTGTATGCAGTAACACAATTACAGCAAGGAAAAGTTCTGGGCACTATAAAGGAGAGTTTAGGCTTTTTCAGTCAGATGAGAAAGGAAATCTAGAAACGTATTCACAAAGAGATTAAGGCTGACATTCTCAAAGCCAGCTTGGGTTTTTAGATATTCACTTTGCACTAAAATGAACAAGATTTGTTTGTCTAAATACCCTATCTTTGAAAATTTTAACTTTTTAAGCACTTCCCCCCCCTCCTAAATTTGGACTCTGGCCTAGCCACAAATATATCTGGAGTCTTCCTAGCATTAGATTAGAAATACTGCGTATCTGTGTGTGCGCAAATGTGAGTCTGTGTACCATTATATGTTTGAATCTTCAATAACAGATGTAACATTTCTATATGATAAGAAAAACCTTAGCAAATGATGTGAGAAGGTGGGTGTCAGTCAGGTGGTTTACTCTACCTGCATTTCAAAGGCAATCCATTTGAAATATGATGAAAGGTGGACCATGTCCAGCCTGACACTGTTTGAAAAGCTTTTTCCTACCCCCATCTTTAAATAGCATGAGGGAGATGATGCTTTCAAAGCAATCCTTGTCTCAGAGGTCAGTATTGTGGGGAAGGATAGCGTTGTTTCAGAGAAATACATATTTATTTTATTTTTCTTGGCAGCCCATTGGTTGTCATCAGGGTTGCCTTGATGGAAATTTTTTTTTATTTTCGTTAAGAGAAACAAATTGTAAAATCTTCAGCTTTTTGAAAGGTAAGGCAAAGTAAGATTGGCATTGAAATAGACTAAATGGTATAAGCTTCAGCTTCATGAGTATTGTGCCTAGCAGAGTGGTACTCTGATCTCAGTTGTACACTGAAGAAATAACCCCAGAAGTAACAAAGATTGAGATTTTGTTGTATGACTCCCCTAATTCTACACCCTTTATCAGGAAAACATTGCTGTTTAATACATTTTATCCAGGATGATGAAAATCACTATAGGTCTGTTGTACAAGCCAGAACATGTTCAGGCACCTTTGATGTTCTGCACACACAAAAAAAAAAAAAAAAAAAAAAAAGAGGCATTATCCCCTATAGAAAGGAGGGGTTTCTCAGCCCATGGAATGGCATCTATAAGTAGAAGCAGCTTCACAGCTGACCTGGGAATAAGTGCAAGGGAACCTGCTGAAGGCAGAGCAGTCCACACATGTGCCCTTCAGCTCACCAAAAGCTGTTGGCAGGACCTTCAGGTCCTTTACCTGTCTGACCCTAAACACAGGAGGGTTTCTCCTTCCGTTTTGGAGCTGCCGGATCCACTTTAGGGATCAGGTTGTTTTACTTGTAGATTGGGCAGGTAGTGAGGACGCATGGGTTGCTGCGTGTCTTTGGTTTTGCAGATAAAATGCAGCTCTCTGTTTTTGTCTTCACCGATTTGGTTAGAAGGCTTGATCGTCTCCCCTGGCATGGAAGGTTGGGGCATGGCGGAGGGCCAGTTGGCTGTGGTGCCATCCAGATAAGAGCGCGTTGCTGTTAATAACACGGGGAAAACAATCAGGAGTTATGGTAGGGATAATATCTGCCCCTTTGGGAGGGTGTGTACCTGCCACTTATTACTCATGTTCCCAGTTCTGGTTAGCTTTCCATTTCTTGCTGGATAACTGGAATCCAAGACTAATTGAGAAGGACATTTTTCCTCACATTTATCTCCAGTTACCTTTTCTCCAAAGCAGACTTCATTCCTGTGATTCACGCCTTTATCACCCGCAGACTCACCGCTGCCTCACTCACCCCCACCAAGGCCCTGTTTCAGGCATATTTGGAAGCCAGCTCGAAATACTTGCAGCTGGGCTGCCTTGCTCTGAGCCTGTGGTGCTGGCATTGGCTTTGATTTGTAAAGCCCCACAATGTCCTGAGGCTGGCCTACCTGCAAGGATGGCTCTTATCCTCTGCCAAGCGGCTGCTCAGCATCTGGAGCAGCATTCCTGCTGACACTCCCTCCCTGTAGGAGAGGGAGCCTCCGGCAGAGCCCTGGGGAGGAAGGCACCTCAGTAAGTCCCTGAGCTCCTTTCAGCCCCGAGGGGCTCACGTTTGCTGCTTGCAGGCCACATTGCAAAGTTCATCTCTTTACATGCTTGGGAAGAGGCAAGGAGTCCTTGTCCTTCTCTGCAGAATAGGCTCCCATTCTGGTTTTTTTTGCTATCTGGGGTGCAGAAAGGGTTGCCACCGATTTGGCTCTGTGTTTCGGTCTGTGCTGTTCAAAACTCAGGGTCTGGAGAAGCTACACCCTCATTTTGTTAGCAGAAGTCTCAACAGATTTTTCAAAAGATAGCAGACCAAATACAGGACCAGTTTTTGAAGCTTTTATTCAGCTTTTCTTGCTGAAGGCAGCTTTCTCACTGATGTCTCCCAGACTCAGGCAGTAAAAAACCGAGAGGCAACAGGATAAGGACTGCAGAATATGGCCCACTGACCTTAGCCCAGGCAGAAGGAGCAGAGCACACCAATCAATCACAGTTTGATACCTGGGCTTATAACAAGCTTACCGGAACAGTATGTATAAATGTATAATGCATCTGTGACTCTGAAGCCAACACATTTTCTCCCTGCTCCATGGAAATTGCCTGGGTTAAACCATAAAGATATGCTGGTCTTTGTGTGGTATATAAAGAATATCAATACCAAAAGAATTTATGTATGATCCAAGAATTTTTTAATAAAGTGTGTGTTCTCTGGCCATTGCTTCTGTTCTTTATGAATAGATATAAGGAGTGATACAATTTCATCTAAGATCGTACAGCAAAGGTAGATTGCTGGCTGTCTGTAACCTCCTTGAGTAGGCTGGGCTCTGGACGAAGGAGCTTTTAATGGTTTGATATAGTCAGTGATATTAGACTGCTCTTATCTTAGGGCTCAGCACATCCTCTTACACAACCCAACACGGTAGAACAAATTAATCACACTTTAGCCTGCTAAATGGGATTGGGGGGGGGCATAACTATAAATTAAGCTTTCCTCCACTCCACCTCAGAACGATTCCTCCTCCATATTGCTCATAAGTCATACCTTTTCCAAGCTCCAAAGATCTGAGTAATCCCTGTTTCTTGTCTTACTGCACACAGACTGTGGAGGTCTACCTTGATGGTTGAAGGTTTTCTGTTTGTTTTTAATCGTTTGTGCTTCTCCTCCCTGTATGGAGATGGCAGGTAGAAGCTCGCAGGTTTGCGGTTGGAACAGAAGACAGGAAAGATAGTTTCTCAGTGTTGCCTTACCCCAGTTTCCTATACAAACAAGGTTCACTATGGTAGGCTCCAGTGTGTCTGAGGAATGATGTTATTATTATGGTTATCACCTCAAAGCATTAGGCATGTTTTTTAGCTACAGTAAGCTGAGGAATCTCATATTCTTTCGGATTCTTTGGGAAGCCAGTATAGAGGACAAAGGACAGGCTTGATGTGCTTGCAGTAGTCCATGCTGTTGAGGAGGCTTCATGGGCAGGCTTCTTTTTATGTTATTATAGTAGAAGTATTGTATGGGGTACTTTTATCAGGCAAAGGTGAAGAGGGCAAATGCAGAAGTCAGAGACAAGGTCACTGGCTGCCAGGAAGGAACCACAGATGGAAGAAAGCACTGCTCAGGGAGCTGGAAGGTCAGAGCCCAGGTGGGATTTGTCTCACCAGGCAGTGCTGGGGCAGCCGGATGCCTGTGCCTAACCTCCTCCCGTGACTTCCTTGCAGTCGGCAAGATTAATCAGCCCTGGATTTCCAGAGACTGATTCATCTACCCTGTCTTAGTCACCTGTTTTAGGAGGGGTGAATTGCAACGTGAGGACTGTCAAGGATGTCCAGATGAGAAGTTCAAACTGGAGGACGAGCTTTTAGCCCATTAAAGTGGAGTTGACATGATGTCTGCTCACAAGTGTGAGAAAGAAGCTCTTGTGAACAGTGGAGTACACCAAACAAATGCTTGAGGTGAAGGAGACAGTGTCATGGCTGCAAGTTCTCCATAAAGCTCTCATCTGCTCACCAGCATCGTTTCTATCTTGTTTCTTTACTTTCCTGTTTTCCATCCATTAGCTGATCTTATCTAAGTGTGGGCCATGGTATGAGTAGTCATGAAGTTGTATATGGTGAAGGATGAGTAGAGCTCTCTGTCATCTTTTGATCATGTTACTGTCTTCTGCTTATGAATTTCCTCTGTTTTATCTACTTAGGAAAATGAAAAGTACCTTCCCTGTCAGCCTTGTTAAATTTCCTTGTACAGTGTCCTCAGATTTCCAGTTCTTAGCTCAGGTATCCCACTATAGGATGTGGGGTTTTGTGAGTACTTATTTCTCTCTCTTCAAACTCCAGATCCCAGAATCATGCGAGCATCAGCTATCGTTCTGCTTTAACTGTGTCTTCCCTGCCTTCGCAGTTGCAAAGCAAAACTTGCAAGTCTAGTGCAGTTTCAATTGTTATAGCATACTCCTCACTAACAGATTAACCAGAAGGAACTGAGGAGATTTCAGTAGTATTTCAGCTGTATTTAAATCTTCTTTTTTAAGCATATCTCATGATGTATGAGAGCCAAATTCATTGGTTTCGAACACTTTGATGTCTCTATTGTGATTATGTACTGTGTGGTACCACGTGCATCATTCACACAATATATTCAGAAAGCTATATAAAAATGAAAGTGGTTTAGATCCTGTTTGTGCTCCTATTAGCTAATGTTTTGAAAGGTAGGAGGAATCTGATTTTCAAATCTAGTTTAATAGTTCAAAAAACTAAACAAAAAAATAAGGGCAGAATAAAATTGAGAGGGTAAAATAATAAATCAAGGAAAAGAGAAAGGACTCATCCATCTGTACCATGGCAATGCCTTTGGAAAGGGAATAGTGGAAAGCTTACAATGAACATGGGATAGATGCACATTTATGGTATTTGGCATTCTTTCTTTGGATTGCGCTTCACCCTAAATGCATGTAAAATGAATACCTGGAACGATTCTTTGTGGCTTGGGATTTTTTCTAGTTTGTTTGTCTTATTTTTAATAGCTTATTTTTTCACTTTGAGATATTCTGCAAGCTTGCTTTTTCTCTGTAGCTATTTGTGGTGGTTACTTGAACTGATGACGATAATCATAAAACCATGGTTGGTCTCCATTGTAAAATGTTCTAGTGCCTTTGATGGAGCATTGGTCTTACTGTGCTGGGTAAATGTACAGATCATGAAGTGATATTTCCTGACTAAAAACTCTTGCAATTTTTTTCAAAACTTGTGTTTGGTTTTGTCTTACTGGCTTGAAAGGCAGGACTATGTATTATAGCACCTCTCACATTGTTTTCCTTGTCTGTTTTTTCTTGGTTGGCCAACTGCTGGGCTGTGTCAGTACCAAAAACAAGTTAGCACCAGCCTGCAATGTTTATTCAAGTAAAATTTCACAGACTTTTTGTTTGCTTGAGCACTGCAGGACTGAAACCTTTTAGGTTCAAGCAAAATAACGTGCAGCTCTTCTAATTTGTTAAGTACTTTTTAGATATTCCTGTCAACTGTTGACAAATTTGAGACACATTGACAAAGTATCGTAATTTCATAAGGAAAATGCTCTTCTATTCCTTATTTTCCAAATAGCTTCCTTAGGATGAAATCCTGCAAACATATAAAAAATTATGATGTACTTTAAGTGTGGGGGTAACTCCAGTAAATTCAACAGGATTTACTGTTGAAATTACATGCCTTATGCGCATCAAAGCCTATGGCAAAAATTCCACCAACTTCAGTGAAACCCGGGAGCCTTGATACTGAATTGGGAAGCAAGATTTGTATTTGACACGAACAGTGAAAATAATTGCCGAGTCAAAATGTGACATCTGCTTTCACTTAAGACTTGCAGGTCCCTGGATGCCCCAGCTTGCTGAAGGACACTGAAAAGAGCCAGAAAGTTCAGTTACTGTTAGCTACCACCTGGCATTGTATTCGACTTCAGACTGCTAGTGGTGGGGATTACAGCCAGACCTGTGTTGCGGACGGCTGGTTTTGCTGGGCTCCTCTCCAAACTTCCACTTTGTATAACTAACCAGGTGTAATTTTGAGAACTATCTGCTTAGTATTTCAGTCCAGGACCTCAAATCTGGATGGAAGGAGCCCAGCTTTACTATATTTTATCTTTCTCAGTTTTGCAACTGAGAAATTTAAAAAGTAGTACCAAAGAACTAAATATGAGGATATTTTCAAAAAAGAGGGGCATATTGCGGGATCAAGTTGTGACCCTGGGATCCCGTGTTTGGTTGGCTTGCTTTGCTAACAGCACATAGGCAAGGGTGTAGCAGTAAGCTCTGGTAAAAGACACAGGGCACATCAGTGTATATATTTTTTTTCTTTCTGAAGTACCAGGTCTTTGCTTCCCTTTGAACACCACTGCATGAACTTAAGCTGCAGATTTCTTCTTGTCTCCCAATAAGGCGTTACCCAAACCTCCAATGTGGGGAGCAAATAGGTGTAATTCAGGTTACTCCCTCGTGAAACAGTGCAAGTCTCCTGCTAATCAGTCCCTCCCAGGCTCTTGTGAACGTTCTTCGTTACAGAAGAGGAAAAGACAGGACTCAAATAGTTTGATGTAAATGACATGCAAGCAAAAATAACTATAGGGAAAATGAAAGGCTATAAAAGCATTTTTGTATATGTGTGTGTATGCATATGCGTACATGGGACTGTTGTCCTCTGTCATTAATGAGAGCTGTGCATGCTTCTGGGTCACACACCAGCAATAACTTGATCTGCCGTAAGTACCTGACCACCTTCCTGCTGAATTATCCAGATACAGAGCTTGTGCTGGTTTTATGCTGGCTGCAGGGAAACAGAAGATCTCTCACCTGGTATAAATCCTGACTGATCAAGCTCTTTAGTATTTTTTGATGTCCTCACTTTCTACAGAAATGGCTTTATATTGAAGTGGTCCAGTACTATAAGCTATAAATTTAGACTTACTGTATTTCTGAACCGTAGCCTGATATGGGGCATGATGCCAGGGGTAAAGGTGGGAGCAAAGTCACCAACAGTCGCTTCAAAGTATCCTCTGGTGCACTATGTGCATTTTATTTGATCCATTTGGTGGGTACATAGCTCAGTCTCCCTTTCACAACGGGACCTAAGCCAGGAACTGGTATAGACAGATAGATGTGAGACTGAAAGATTGAGAGAGGTAGATATAGATAGATATATCACGAGGTCTTGGTGGATGAGAAATTCATGCTTTATATTCACTAATCCCAGATGTCTCCTGTCTAGATATCATCAAGTATGTTGCGCTTTGTCTTTCTGTAAGGACAAATGCCCATCAAGGACAGAGTAAGGCCAGTAAACTGGCTGGATTCCTGACTAGATTGGAGTTTGCACCCAGGTGGCCAGAGAGGATAAACTAGCAGTTCTCAGGGGCTCCTTAAGGCCCATGGAACGCTACCTGATTTGCAACTGTTATTGTCACATTTTACCCGGGACAACTTTAACTGGGGATGCTCTGCTAGTAGTGCAGCAGTAGATCATTAAAACTCTGTGAAAAAGACATTTGTAAATGCTCACTATGCAGTCTCATTATAGATACGTAAGGCCAAGATGAAATTACTTAGATGCTATTTACCTATTTTTCCTGTTGCCATTAAAAAAAGCAAACAAATCCCTTGTATGTGCATTTGAACTATAACAATGGGCATCCACCAGCTGTTGAAATAATTATTTAAGAGGCTGATGAAAAGCCTGAAGGCTGCCAGCTTTCCTTGGTATTTGAGAATGCTTTAACTTTAAAATGTTGGCTAGTAGATTTAAGGCTTAGGGAAAAACCTAGTTTTTCCTAGGGGAGTGTCTGAATGCCATGTTTCACCTCAGAATGTGCATTTCCAATTCACTGCATCAACAACTGAAAAAAAAAAGGCATTTTGATGGATCCTTTATATATGTGATATCTCCCACCCATGACTGACACAACTATACTAGTGTCATGGTTTAACCCAGCAGGCAGCTAAACACCACTCAGCCGCTCGCTCACTCCTCTGCAGTGGGATGGGGGAGAGAATTGGAAAAAAGCTAAAACTCATGGGCTGAGATAAAGACAATTTAATAGGACAGAAAAGGAAGGGAAAATAATGATAAAAGAATATACAAAACAAGTGATGCACAATGCAATTGCTCACCACCCACTGACCGATGCCCAGCCAGTTCCCGAGCAGCGGCCCCACCCCCCATGGCCAACTCCCCCCTGTTTTTTGTTCAGCATGATGTCATATGGTATGAAATACCCCTTTGGCCAGTTTGGATCAGCTGTCCTGCTGTGCCCCCTCCCAGCTTCTTGTGCACCTCCAGCCTCCTTGCTGGCAGGGCAGTATGAGAAGCTGAAAAGTCCTTGACTTAGTGTAAGCACTGCTCAGCAACAACTAAAACATCAGTGTGTTATCAACATTATTCTCATACTAAATCCAAAACACAGCACCATCCCAGCTACTAGGAAGAAAACTAACTCTATCCCAGCTGAAACCAGGACAACTAGGCAATGTTAAAGTAGGATTGGATATGCCAGGAAAAAAATGTCTTTTTTCTGATAAAGATTATTTCATTCAAGGAACTGGTTTAAATTCTGCCAGCAGAGTCTATATAAACTCCATCTCCTGTAGTAGGGCTTGTAACTACACCCTGCAAAATACTGCTAAATCCTTTCACGTGTAGTCCGACAGCTCAGTCGGGAGAGAAGCTGAGACAATTCCCTAGAGAGAGGTTGAAAGTATCACAGATCATTTAAAGGGGATGTTAATGATGATCTATCTAATTATAACAACCTAAATATCAGCACTGTTAGCAATTTCATTTCTTATTATAGCATGGCAAAAAGGAGATAAACAGATTATTTATGCTTGTTCTGCATGGAATGTTACGATTTTGGTGTCTTTATTGGATGTAGCCTGTTAGAGAGACTGTGCTTTTCCCTGTATGCTCCCTGCCTGATAATTAACATGTATGGGGTGCTTTTAAATAGCGAACAAAGGAAAATCACTCTGCTTGTTTGTTTGATATGTTTATGGTCATATACCAAAATATCACACACCAAAAAAAAAAAGAAAACATTTTTCTTATGAAAATGATGTTCATAATAATGAAGTATTTTAATGCAACCATACATCTGAAGTCAGAGACGGTAAAAGTATCTTGAACAAAAGTTTATATTTAAGAGCTGGAGGGCTCAGGCTTTCTATGTAGCCAGCTCAAAAGTACAGAAATTCCTGCAGAATTTTATCAGTGTGTAAAACCTAGCTTTTTGCCTTAGTTTTCCTTCAGCAATCACAGCAGAGTTTAAAAAAACCCCAAACCCAAAACCTTACATATTTAAGATGGAAGGGGATAAAAAAAATCACTGGGCCTTGACCTGTTTGATTTTATTGTACGGCATTCAAAAAACCTAGTGATGAATATGGTATAAATAGCTAGCTAGATTAGTTAGATTAGACATTCAGAGAAAGAGGATAAGAGATGATCTGCTAGAGTAGAAAGATAATCCTGATCACTAGAGATCAGTCCTTCTTCCACTGAAATCTAGCAGGATCCCCAATGTTATTAGAAGAAGTAGAAAGACACAGAGGTTCCTTGCTAAGGACCACCAGAAGGAATGATGTATGTCAAAGTGTGTGAAGGGCTACAGTGAACACCCTTAGAAAATTGAGACTCTTGAATGAGGGTTGTTACTTTGAAAAATCTGGATATTTGCTGACAATTTTCCATTTTTTTCAATGGCACTAATAACAATCCGAATGATGAAGGAATCTAAAGCAAAACAAAAGTTCTCTGTGAGGCTGGAAACTGAAATGTGTCAGCAAAAGAAATTCTGAAAGGGAAATTGATAGTGAAATTCATAAGACCAGTTTAACCTTATAAGAAGAATGAAATGCAAAGAATTACGAGTAAGTAAATAACAACCTTCAGGTCTGCAATATTTATTTACGTTTAGGTATGTTCCACAACATGACAATGTTACATTATATTGCCATTATTCTAGAAGGGTAAAAAATTGCAAGCAGACTGCAAGAAAAATCATGATATTGGCTCCAAATTTTTTATTAAAGTTCAGCAGTCCATCTCCCAGTCTTCCTCCAGGAATATAGCAGGTACTATACTGCCTTTCTCACAGAAAAGTAGAAGAAATTTGGCTTCCACCAAAGACCTAAGTTAGACTAGTGTGCAGTGGTACATCAGTTTATAATTTCTTTCAAAACTTAAGAGATTCTGACTAATTAGTTCTTTCCCTACTCAGGCCCCATCTACCCGTTTGCTTTCCCTACATCAATTCCCCATTAGTACTGCAGTTCAGGTTTTTGCCGTGACCGTTATATGGTCCAAATTTGGTCACACAATCCACACCCCAGTTCTGCATCCCACCTTAGGCCATGCACCTTTCCCTGTACCCCCAGCTGCTCCTTCTGCAGACTCTGAGGATTTTGACATGGTACCACCTCATGCCCCTCTTCTTCTGCCACCAGCTACCTCTTGAGACCTCTCTGCTGTACTAGAAAGCCATACAGCAAGAGGGTTGCATGGGTGGGAGCAAGATGCACTGGCCAAATTATCTTGTGATGGATATTGCATAAATGACCAGAAATCAGTGTGATTGCTCCATACTCCAGTGCTGCACCCGTGCTCCCTGAGGTTGTCCCTGGGAAAGCACAGCAGATGTGCCCATTTCATAGAATTTATTCCAACAAGGTATTTGCCTATTGGCAAAAACATGATGATCTTGATAGCTTTATCTGCTAGGGGGTGACACTTACCTGGATAGCCAGCAACAGCTAGGTGGGTGTCTGGCTGCTGAGGGGGAGGTGGGTGCTGCTGCTGCTGCTCCAAATTGTGTGCATGTGAGGGGGTGGGAAGCCCAAAGAGAAGCGGGTACCAGGAAAGCTGGAGACGGCAATCTCCAGAGGCCAAGTATTCACTGGGATTGGATAGAAAGTGGAGGGTGGTGCAACTGGGAGTGGTGAGAAGACCAGCTCTTGGTGTGACTTAATATCAGGTCTTTTGCATTGCAGCTTATGTCAGCAGAGCGCCTGCTCCTTCTGATTGTGCTTTCTTGGAACAACGGGTGCAGCAAAAAGGGAATATAAGCGCACAGCCTGGAGGCCTGTAATTTTCAAGGCATAGGCTGAGAAGAAGTGGGGACGTAAGGTAGGCTGAAGAAATGCAGGGGTATTGTGCATGATATAACTTTTGGCAGAAATGTCCTGTGGTTGTGGTATCTTCTTGTCAGAGAGATGGGTTTTGGCACTGACCAACAGGTCTTCTGCAAGAGCCAATTCCTATTTGCAGGGAAACATCATAGACAAATCTCAGAGGTCAGTTTCTCTTGGAGCGGCAAGCCAGATGTATAGAAAAATCATTACATTTTATTAATATATAGGGTTTTTTTCTCGCTGTTGCATCTTTCAAGTATGATTCCTCAGAAGCAGACACGAAAGATGTTAAGAAAGGCACCTCCCTAAACAGAGCTGCCCATTTTAATTTTGTTTAGCTGAAGGGTCTTGGATGGTCTAAGCTTCTGTTATGCACTTCATTGTCAAGGTGTTGAAACATTTACAATACGTTTCAAATGGCAAATGTCACCCACTCTCCGTCGGTTTTTATTTTCTGCTTGGCCTGACCATTCAGACAGGCACAGGCAGAAACCTTGGTTGTTGTTTCTGTGTTTCCCTTCTCTCAAGACTTTCAGTGCTCAGAAATGCGTCAGGAGTCTTTTTTTTTTCGTAAGCAGAGCTCAAAGCATTCTATCTGCTCTCTAGTTTTTAAAATTTCTTGACTGTCTTAATTTTGGTGGGAGTTGAGTGTAGTGAAATGTTTAGGTTTTTTATCTTAAATCAGAAATGTGTGCCTTGAACAGAGCGGGTGTGAATCAGGATAAAATAAAAAAAAGAAAGATGAAATATATTTTTATGACATGACAAGATGTCCAAACTCTCAGGAAATAGGAATTTCTTTTTTCAAAAGTCCAAGAGGAATACTGATTTAAAGGGCTACCCTCAACTTAAAATCATGTCCCTGTTTGAACATCTTTTCTACCTATTGTTAAAAGGAGTATCTTAAGATCACCAATACAGAATTATAAATGGTTAGACAAACAGGATTTTCCACATTAATTTCTTTCTTTTATAAAGTAACACTTTGTATGTTAGTTAATTTCCCCTGTTACTTTTAAGGGCTTTCATTATGCAAAGAGGGAAAAAAAAGTTTAAGAAAAAAAATTGATTGCAGAAATACAAAGGAATAGGCAATAAGCAGAAAAAGAGAGAAGGGAACTGTGGGCTGAAGGAATCATATAGCTCTTAAACAGCTCTCTAAAGGGACCAGAGGTTTGTCTAAATATTCTGTACACCACCTGGTATATATACATATATATAAACCAAAACATCCGCAGTACCATATCATTCTTATCATAATATCATGAAACAGCCGACATTTTCCCAGAGAAATGGGACTGGAAAATTAAGTCCTATAAGATGAAAAAAGGTGGAAGAATATCAGCTCTTGATATCTGTATTCAGATCCTGCTGTTGCACATGCCTCCTCCCCACGTAGCGCTACGCCCGTCAGCAGTATCGGTTGGGCAACCAAGTGCTCCTCATTCTGAGCAGGGGCAGATTTGCCCATTGGTACACGGTGAAATTGCCGGCCAGGGAGTCGTGGCAGCAGGCTCACAGACTGCCATCTTTACCATGGAGTCCCAGTGCTCACCTGTAACTCGCTACAGTGCATGGGAGTCAGGCGTTGGGGATCCGCCGGCCCGGGCGTGCATGGCAGGTTGGATGATGTGCACCTCTCACTCACCGTGAAACATCTGACTACTGCGTCTGTCCTGAAAGTCAGGGTGTACTGGGCCGGTGCGGTAAAATGTGCACACAAATGAGCAAGCCTGGGATTGCCAGTGCAATCGGTCTGACCATGCCTGGGACATACATAAATTAAGGCATCTCCAAAGCTACCTCTTTGCACCCAGAGAAGATTTCCAGGTGAAAAAAAACAGTGAGTCTGAGGAAATTTGGGTTGAAGTGGCCTTTGGGTCAGATAAGACCGCCTTCTCTTTGTTTCTAAAAAAACCTCATGAACTAAGTCACCCCAAACCACAAATACCTGCAGCTTTGTTTTGTAATAAAATGAACATTTTCAATGGCGAGACTAAGGGAAGCTTTATGAAATGCAGCGGCATCAAAGGCCAGTCTTTCATTTCCATCAGCAAACATGCCTTTCTTCAAGAACCATTGATTTTTGTGGGACTTCTCAAATGCTTAGGGTAGCCCGAGCTAAATTATATACATCAGTAACAAAACTTTACTTGGCTCTGTTGCGAGCCAGGGTATGAACAAAGGTGCATATGAAGTATTTGACATTGTGATGGCAACAACTTAAATATATACACTTTGCCTGAGAGCCAGCCCCACCTTTTGACTTGATGGAAAATGGTTATGATAACGTTCATTTATGGTTTCTCAGACTTTTTTTAATACCAGAGGAGCAATCAGTGGGACTAGAAAAAGGCAAGGTGTCTTGTCAGCATGTGTCATTTCCCGAAGCATGGACATATTGGAACAAATAAGTTTTGGCATCCTAGTTCCTGCTTTTTCTGAACCGCAGCGTGCATTGCTGTGGGAGACCTGCTCACGCGAAGCGCCGGTGGAAGGAGGGGGATGAGGGGCAAGGATGGAGGCAGTGAGGAGCCCTGTTTTGGAGCCCTGTTTTGCAGTGTGAAGGCCGGAGGAGCCGGGCAGGGCGCTGGGGAGGCTGGCAGGCAGGCTGGGACAGGAGGAGCAGGTGAAGGCACCACTGCCACACCTCCCCTCACCCAACTGCTTGAATTTTTCCCCGAAAGCGCTATTTTTCGGTGTCACATGGCTTCGGTGAAACTTTCCTTGAAGTCCGTCAATCAAGTCAGCCTGCGGCACCAGAGCAAACGTGAACCCAGAAGCCGCAGCACGTACAGAAAACCCACCCGGAGGGCACGTTTTCTCCCCAGAAGCCCTGATTTTTTTGGGGTGGGGAAGGCCCCGACCCCTCAGGGCGGCAGAAAGGGGGGGTCCAACGTGCCGGGGCACGGGGAAACGGGGCTGCAGATGCAGGCTGAGCCGAAGGATGGAGCGGGAGAGGAGGAGGAGGAGAGGGAGGAAGCGCGACCCGAGGCAGAGGGGGGCCGCTGCGGGGGGGCCCGCCGTCGCCCCGCGCTGCCTCCCGGCTGTGGGCGGGGTGTCGCCGCCTTCGGGCCGCCGCCGGGGCGGGGCGGGC